>RJWH01011095.1:0-13683 GCA_004363575.1 Solenodon paradoxus | reverse complement strand
TTCCGCCTTTTCTGACCCCCCCCAACCCCCGAAGATCTCGCCTCTCCTCCTCCTCCTCCCTCCCCCTATCGGCCCCAGCCCAGCCCTCCTACACCTGAGGAAAGTCTTTCCTCCCCAATCAGCTCTCACACTCCCTCCCGCTCCCTCCGGAGTTCCAAACGCCCTGACTCCTGCATCTGCCCCCTCCGGGAGGTGGCCGGGACGGAGGTTGTAGTCCGAGTCCACGTCCCCTTCTCCATGACGGACCTCTCTTCCATAGAGAAACGCTTGGGCTCCTTCTCTGCCAACCCAACTAACTTTATCAAGGAATTTCAGTACCTAGCGCAAGCCTATGATATAACCTGGCGTGACCTGCATATTATCTTAACCTCCACCATGACTCCTGACGAACGTGACCGCGTTCGAACTGCCGCCAGGACTTACTCCGACCAAACACACGCCACCAACCCCCTCATGCCGGTGGGGGCTGAGGCTGTCCCGGAGGCGGAGCCAGACGAACTACCAGGTAGGACAGGCGGGCCGAAGGCGTCGCGACCAGATGGTCGAATGCCTCATAGCGGGGCTGAATCAGTCAGCGCAAAAGGCAGTCAATTTTGATAAACTCAGGGAAGTGACCCAGGGACCAGGAGAGAATCCAGCTTTGTTCCTTAACAGGCTAACGGAGGCCATGTTGCTTCATACCCGCTTAGACCCAACATCTAATGCTGGGGCGACTGTTCTGGCTACTCATTTTATCTCCCAGTCAGCCCCAGACATCCGAAAAAAACTGAAAAAGGCCGAGGATGGTCCCCAAACCCCCATCCGAGATCTGGTGAATATGGCATTTAAGGTTTTTAATAATCGGGAAGCAGAGGCTGAAGCCGCCCGCCAGGCGTGCTTACAGCAAAAGGTAGCCCTGCAGACCCAGGCTATGCTGGCGGCCCTGCGGCCGGTGGTGATGGGGGCAAAGCCTAAAACTGGAATGACGAGCAACCCACCTGGGGCCTGTTTCAAATGTGGCAAGGGGGGACACTGGGCTCGAGCGTGTCCACAGCCCCGACCTCCAAGGAGGCCCTGCCCAGACTGCCGGTAGCTCGGCCACTGGAAGGATACCTGTCCCCTTAAGAGCTCGTCCTCGGCGCCTCCACGCGGAGAATTAGCTCAAGGCGCGAACTCGCCTCTGGCCACATCGGAGCTCCTTGTGCTTCTGAATGACACCACCTGCCCGGACTCGTCTACCCCCGTCACCCTCAAAAAGCCCAGGGTAGCCTTGCAGGTAGCGGTTCCTTCCCAGATCTGGGTAATGGGGTTAGACGAGACCCCGTCTTGCCCCCGACGGACCCCTCCACTTAACTGTAGCCTGGATGGGTTCCCCTTTTCCCATTCCTTTCTCGTCATACCTTCCTGCCCTATTCCGCTCTTAGGAAGGGATGTCCTACAAATATTAGGTGCCACTCTCCAGCTCACTCAGGGTCACCCTCTTTCTTCTTTCATCCTCCTCCTTTTCGAAGACTCAACTCCCCTTCCAGACCCGCCTATATCCCCCTCCCTCGTTAAACCTCAAGCGTGGGACACCTCTACCCCAACGATAGCTTCCCACCATACCCCTGTCATTGTCCGCCTTAAGCAGCCTGATGTCTTCCCCTCCAGACCCCAGTTCCCCATCTCTCAAACGAACCTGACAGGATTAAAGCCTATTATTTCTCGCCTCCTAGACAAGAAACTTCTTGTCCCTACCAACTCACCATGCAATACCCCTATCCTCCCAGTCAAGAAACCGACTGGAGCCTATCGTCTGGTCCAATATCTCAGACTTATCAATGAGGCAATCGTCCCTATCCACCCGGTGGTCCCCAACCCCTATACTAGTCTCTCCCAATCCTGGGGCACATGGCATGCCATGTGCCTTCTTCATAAACAACCTAAAGAATACTGTAACTGGTGGCCTGACAAATATGGGGGATGCCCTTACTACAAGTGCAAATATATGGAATGGGCAAAGGACCAGTTACGGCAATATGTTATACCGGACCCCTGGGACCAGGCCTGGGAAAGGGGGGTTAAGGGAAAGCTTTATGGGGCAATCTGGCATGCAAGCCCCTCAGGGGACATATTCATCTACCGAACCTACTCCCCCCTGACCCCCAAGCTGTCGGATTTCACCGACCTGCCTAACAACATACTCACCCAGGAGGAATTCTTAGACAGCAATATAGCCCTAAAAAAGTTCAAAAACCCTTTCTCCTGGCTTAACCTTATCCGTCAGGGCATTCAGCTTCTCAACATTTCAGATATAGGAAATATAACTGACTGCTTCTTATGTGCCTTTCTCGACCACTCCCCAACTGCAGCAGTCCCTATACCCACCCCTCTTATTGTCTCAAAGTCCCCAATATCCTTTACCATGAAAGAAGTGCCACTCTTCCGGGACTTGATGGGCGACCACGAGGTATGTTACGCTGCCACAAGTTCCTCCTCCTGCAACCAGACTCTCCAAGTCTCGGGAACCACCACCAGCCCTCCAGGTACATTTTTTTGGTGTAATGGGACGTTGTTACAGACCATCAATTCCTCCTCTGCCTTTCCATGCTATCCGACTGTACTAACCCCACAGCTTATGCATTATGGTGAAGGAGAACTCGAGGCCAAGTTGGCCAGGAAGAGGGAGAAACGGGCTGTCTTCTTGCCTATACTCGTGGGCCTAACCTTCACCACCACTTTGATAGCTGCTGGAATAGGCAGCGCAGGCCTAGCACACAGCCTGCAAACCACCCGCCAACTGCGGGCTGAGCTAGAGCAGGCCCTTCATGCCTCTGCCACCTCTCTAGCCTCTTTGCAAAGACAAATAACCTCAGTAGTCCAGATCGCTCTGCAAAACCGCAGGGCCCTTGACCTCCTAACAGCAGAAAAAGGGGGAACATGCCTTTTCTTGCAGGAGCAATGCTGCTTTTACGTAAACGAAAGCGGCCTAGTAGAGGAAAACGTCGACACTCTCCAAAATCTTAAAGACAAGTTGAAAAAGGGCTACATCCCTCTAGAAATGGAGACCCCATGGTGGCGCTCCCTGATTTTTTCCACTTTAGCCCCGATTGTTGGGCCAGTTTTGATAATCTGTGTATTACTAATGCTTGGCCCATGCTTTCTGAGATTCCTCCAGGACAGGATCCACGAAGCCTCCCGGATTACCGTCCACCAGATGCTGCTCCAGACCAGGGCCTACTCTCCTGTCCAGACTGAGCCAGACGACACCAACCTCTGACCCCCTCCCCTCTACGCCCCACCTGTCAGCGGGAAGTAGCCAGAACGATCACGGCGCCCCTTTATCCTATCAAACAGGTTGGAATGTTAGGCTGGCTCAGAAAGACGGGACAGCGGGCAGGGACAGCGGGCATGCCCGGCGGCCAAGCCCGGGAAAAAGGTGGATGACGTCAGAATAAGGGATGCGACCCCCACACCTGGATTCACAGGGCCAATCCCCAATCGTGATATGGGAAGCCCGCGAAATTCCTCTGCTTAAAGAGCCGGTACCCCTTTGTTCTGCGCGTGACTTCCCCAGGCCCGTTTTGCGGACTTGGGAGTTTCGCCCAGGAGCGCAAAGTCCAATAAAGCCCTGACTATTCTGCTTTCTGTCTGATTGAAATTTTCTCCTCGCGGAGCCCAGAAAAACCTTACATTTCTAAAACACAATAAAGTTTTAGAAGAAAGTATATATTTTTAGTTTTACATTAATTTTTCTGTATAGTAGGAAGTAAGATTCAATTTCATTTTTCCCATATGGATATTTATTTTCTCAGCATTGTTACCTACTCTTAGCACTGCCACTTTTATGTAAATCATGCTTTCATGATATGTATTTTGAGAGGGTTTTACAGATCAATTTTTGGAGAATTGATGCCTAATAATAATGAATTTCAGTCCATGAATATGGTATACTTTTCTATTTATATATGTTTTTAAATAAAATTGTTTATCTGTGTTTTACGGTTTTTGGCATGCAGATTGTGTATTATATGTTGTTAGACTTATACTTTAATATTTACATATCAGAACCCTTTTCTGTATTGTTTTTTATTTACATTTTTTGTGATTTTCAGAATAATTAATTCACATACCAATTTGCGTGTCACACCACACCCATGCCAGAATTCTAGTGCCCATTATCACTATCAGTTTTACTCTTTCAACCATGGGTTAACTGTCCTCTCCCTTATTCCCTCTACTCTGGTATACAGAGACTTGCATCCTGCACCTGTGAGTTGTTGTGGTGTTTCCTTAGCTCTTCTTTCTTTCTTTTGCATTTTAATATGAATGAAACCATTTGGTACTCTTGTTTTTCTCTGGGTTATTTTGGCCTATAGTATAATCTTTCAGATCATGAATCGGTGTTGAATTTTACCACATGTTTTACTTCTTCTGTTGATATGATTGTTTTTTTTTTTAAACTATTAATATGGTGGTTTTATTAATTAATGACAAAATATAGAGCAAATCTTGATTCCTGGAATAAATTCTATTATTTGTGATATATTATCCGATTTTTATATATAGATAGATTCAATTAGCTAATTATTTGTTCAAAATATTTTTCTATGTATTTATTTGGAATTTTATTATGTAATTTTTACTTAATGATATTTTTAAAGCAAAGGTACAGATAGGAATGCAGGTGGACAGGCAGGCAGTCATGAAGAGAGGAGGAAGAAGTACTTTATCTTCATTTAGTTTTTCACACTAGCTGTTTCCCCAAGACCCAGGACTGGAACCCAAGGGTATGTGTCCTGTCTCCTTCAGAGGCATTTAACCTAATATTCCACCAGGGAGTGCCTATGTAATGATTTTTATCTAATTTTGATATTGGCGAATATTGTCTTTATAAGTTGAAAAGTGTTGCTGTATTTTTATCTATGATAAAGATTTTGTAAAATTTGTGTTTCTGTTTCCTCAAATATTTACTAAATTCGTCAGAGAAAAGATCTTGACTTGGATGTTTTTTATGGTGACTCTTTAATCTAACTTTTGAACTCCTTAATACATGTAGTATTTCAAGACTATTTTTACAGGCGCATCTTCGTTCTTTGTATCTTTCATAGAATTTTCCTATTTGTTCTAAAAGGCCAACTCTATGAACAGAGTTGTTCATAGAATTTCCTATGTATCTGTAAGGATTTTAGTGAGCATCCTTCCTTCATTGTCCTTATTGGTAGTGTGTGTCTTTTCTTCCTCTGTCTTGATTACCTTAATTTGAAATTCTATTGAATGATTTTACTGAAAATAATCAGTTTTTAGTTTTTTTGACTGCTTTCAAGTTTTTTTTCTATTCTTTTCTTTATATTTTACTTCATTCTGCTTGCTGTGGACTTCATTTACTCTTTTTATTAACATAATGTGAAAATATAGAATGTCGATTTGAGACCTTTCTTCTATTCTAATATATATTTTAACAATATATATTCACGAAGTACTACTTCAGCTGCATCTCACAACTTTTGAGGCATTATATTTTTATTTCAACTGGTTTAAAATTTTTATAACTTTATTAAAAATACATTTATTCTACTATTTTTCAGTGATACGTTTTATAATGTCAGTACAAGTAAAAAGTAGGAGCCTTATAATTTCGTAGGTTTTTCTATATACTCCAATCATGTTATGGTTGTCATGCATATTATGTTTACATATATTCTTACTATCAATATTTTTGTATTTATTTCTTTAACAATATCATATATAAACAAATTAACAGACACAGATATCTGTGTATTTACCATTTCTGTTGCTCTCCATGTTCTCTGGATGTTTCAGCTTTCCCTGTTATATTATTTCCCTTCATCATGGCAAACATGCTTTACATTTCATTAGAAAAGAATTGTGAGCAAAACATACATTATTTTTCATTTGGCAAATTTTTTACTGACTTCATTCAAAAAAATTTTCCATGTAGAATTCTGATGACAATCCATATTTAGTATATTAAAGTGGTTGTTGTGCTGTCTTGTAGTCTCCATAATTTTTTATTTCATGATATCAGTCCTTTTGAATATTGTTTCCTTATTTGTGATATGTTGTTTTATTTCTCTATTAATGGCTTGTCACCAACTGATTATGATATCTAGATATGGTTTTGTTTGTATTTGTCAAGGGCTTCCTGAATCATACTTTAATTTATCCTTTCAATTTGAAAATAATATTTATTTTGTTTATAATACTATGTGATTATCAGAATAATAGATTCACACCTAAGTCTATGGGTATTTCACACCACATTCACTGCTGGAGTTCTTGTGCCAGTCACCACTATCACTTTTATTTTTTTCAATCCCAGATTTCCTCCTGTCTCCCCACCTATGCATCCTCTGGTAACCACAGTCTTAAGTTCAGTGTGTTTCATTATAATTTATGTTTCTATTTTTGTTACTATATATTCACATGTAAGTAAAAACATTTAATATTTATCTTTTTTTCTAACTGATTCTGCTTAGAAACCTCAAGTTCAATGCAAGGTATTGCAGAAGGCACAATGTAATATTTTTTTAAAGCTGAGTAGAATTCACTTGAGCATAAATACCACCACTTATTTTTACAGTCATCTCTCACTGGACATTTGAGCTTTTTCATGTCTTGACTATCATTAATTGTGCTGTTATGAAAACGGGGTGCAAATATATTTTCTGATTAGAGTTTGTATGTTCTTTGGATTTAAAACTGGAAGTGAGGTTGCTGGATCAAATGGTGTTTCCATTTTTATCTTTTTGTGGAATCTCCATATTGTTCTTAAAGAGTAGCACTAATTTACATTCTCAACAACAGTGCACCTATCAACACTTGTTTCTAATCTTTTTGACTGGCCACTCTCACAGTGTGAGGTGATATCTCATTGTGGTTTTCATTTGTATATCCCTGATATGAGAGATATAAAGCATTTTTCCACTGTTTGTACCATCTGTTTCTTCTCTGGGAAAATGTTTAATTCAGATCTGTTCATTTTTTGAGTGGTTTATGCACATTTTTGCTATTAAGATGTGACGATTTAGTATATAAATTTATATATTTCATAAAATTTGGTAATATATTTTCATCAATTTTTATTTAACTAATTTATGCACTAATCACTTGTTCTTTCTTTCAGAAAGTCCATAATTCTAGTGTGATATTGTTTAATTTTGCTGATTGTTGTTTTTGGTGACAAATTTCTTAGAATCTATGTTTCATCTCAACACTGTTTTTTAGCTTAAAATTTTCTATTGGTCTGTTTTCAAATTCACTGATTTTTATTCTAATATTTCCATTTGCTATTGAGCCTCATCAGTTTTGTTTATATTTCCCACTATTAATATGTTTTCCAATTCTGAGATTTCTATTTTCTTCTTTTTATGGTTTTATGTCTCTGTAATTCAACCCTTTTCATTTACTTCAAGATTGTATCAAATTGGCATTATCTTGATTTGGTACTGTTAAATTATTTTCCCTTGAGAATAGGTTGAGTTTTCCTGGTAAGTCAATATTGAGTAATTTTGTGCAGTGTGCTGAACATTTTGGTTTGCATCTGCTGTAGAGTTAATTGATCTGACACACTCTTGGGTCAAGATCAGGAAATTGAGAAATAATAATATGAAACCTACTGTCACTCTTTCATTATTCTTCATATTTTTACTTCACCTGTTCAACTGCTATAATGTACTTACCACCATATTCATGTAGATTTTTTTGCAGATTACTAGAGATTTTAGTTTTAACCAGTAGAAAGGAGATTTCAGTGAACTTAATTCATCTTGGTAAAGCTAGAATCTTTTTGAGTATACTATTAAATTGATTTTATATGTCTTATATTTTCAGGAATATTCCATTTTAATTTTTATATTTATCTGCATATATTTATGCTTTATTTTTAATATCTTCATATCTCTTGCATTCAGGTACTTATGACCTCCCTTTAATTCTTAGTTTGTGTATTTGCTTTTTTATTAATCTTATAAGAAGTTTGATGGTTTCACTAATCTCAAAAAGGAAACTTTTCTTACTTTTTAATACTCTGCAACGTATTTTCTATTTAAGTAACTTTGTTTTAAAGTTTTTTCCTATTTAAAAATTTCTTTGAATTTATGCTTTTGCTTTATAATAGCTTATGTTAAATACTTAACTCATTAATGTGACATCTTTTATATTTTTAATATTAGCACTATCTATATAAATATCCCTCTGAGTACCACCTTAATTGATTGCCACAAGTATTGCTCTGTAGTATTTTCTTTATTGAATATATTCTAGTAGTCATGTTATTTCTTCTTACTTATTCAAATTTATATATTTTATTTACTTACCTTTAGCTTAAAATACTATATGCTTCAGTATTATAGTTTCATGCTCCATAAAGGTATATACACATTGCACCTACTACCAAAGTTCTAGTAGTACTCATAACTATCTGATTGACTCCTGCCTGTTTTTCCTACCTCCCTTTCCCTTCCCTTCTGGTAGCCATCATCGTGTTGTCAGTCTAAGAGTTGTTTCTGTTGTGCATGTTTTCTTTAGTTTACTTATTTTGTTTCTTTATAGTTCATATTTGAGTGAAATCATCTGATAATTTTTTGTTTTTCAGACTTACTTTGTTTAGCATATTTGGCTCTAGTTCCACCCATTTTGCTGCAAATGGCAGGATTTCATCTTTTTATTAAAACAGTTGAATAATATTCAATTGCGTGTATTTACTACATTTCATTATCTTATTATCTATCAATAGTCCACTTAGGTTGCTTCCATGTTTCGACTATTATGAATAGTGTTTCAGTGAACATAGAATGCTTATTTATTTTTCTTTCTTCTTTAGTTCATGTTATTTATAATTTTACATATACAGATTTTTAGTTATCTTTCCTAAATTTATTATAGTTATAGAATGTGGACTCTACAATTGTTCCTTTGAAATTGGTTGATACTAGCTTTCTGACATAGAATGTGGTCAATGGATGCATATTTTGACTATGTACATGCTTAAAATAAGGCCTCTTCTGCAGTTTATGTGTAGAATATTCTCAATATGCCCCTCAGATTAATCTTGATTTTTGAATAATTCCTTTTCCTCAATTATTGTTTGGGGAGTGTTTCCTTTTTTCTTGATCGTTCATTACAGCAATTATTGAAGGAAAATAATTAGAGAACAAGCAATAAAAGGTAAAATTAAATCCGAATTTAAATCTAACTGATAGTGAATTTTTCTAATGATATTCTTAATTTGTGTTTCACATATTTTGAAGCTGTTTAGTTGTCTAATTGTAAATTTTTTTCTTATTTTTATGATAATGTGTAGTTTTTAATACCTAACAATACATTTGGCCTAATGAGTGCTTTGAGTTTAGTAAAGTTCCATCTATTTTGCTTGGTTTAATAATTACTTCATAGATGTTCATTAATTTTGCTTTGGAATATTTGGTGTTCTGATATTTAAGTATATTGCTTGCATTATTATTTTGCCAGATTTCATCTATATTTTAACCCAATTGGCTAATATTTATCTTACATATGTGAAATGTTAATACATTTATATTTACTTTGTCACTAGTATAATTCAGATTTAATTTTACCTTTTATTGCTTGTTCTCTAATTGACCTACTTTTCACTTTCCTTTCCCATCTTATTTTGATTGCATTTGCTTCCTATTTATATCATTTTCTCCTTGTTTCAATTTTGTAATCCCTATTTTCATTATTTCAGCTATTAGTCTACATGTTTTGACATATATAAAATTTAGCATATCTATAATCTTTACTTTCTTTCTGAGTAATAAATTGTTCTTACAATACCTTAGAACTCTCTGTTGCAACTTTGCATAATATATTGGTCAACATTTAGTTCTATTTTATATATAACTTTTATTATTTCATAACTTAGTTTTTGTTCTGATTTATTACACTTACATTATCTTGGCCTATATTCTGTCTGCTTAATAAGCTTTCCTTTAAACAATCTTTATTCTGCTTAAATTATAACTTCTGAAAGTTTCTTTAATGAGGGTAAAATGCTGGTAAATTTTCTGAACTTTGTTCTTAAAAAGTTTTTATTTCATTCTATTCTTGACAAACATTTTCATTTGAATGATAATAATTCTAGCCACAATGGAGATTATTAGTCCACTTTAAAAATCTTCATGAATTCAATAGTCATAAATTTTAGGTTTTATTTTCTCTATTTCTCTCTATCTCTCTCTCTACCCCTTCCCTCTCTCCCTTTCTCTAGGTCATTTTGAGATATCGCTGTGTCAAATTTTAAAAACTGACCTGTTTGTATATTTTGGATTTTTTTGTTTCTCTGAGTTAATATGAAACCATTCCAGGTGATTTATTTAGACCTTATTCTTGATCACTGATTTTCTCTACATCTGTATTTAATGATATGAAACACACACACACATAATTATGCTAGAATATGAAAGAGCAGTATTTAAAATGCTTATTTTCTTCAATAAACAAATGAAAATTCAGAGACAAACTACCAGAACATATGGGTTGTAGCAAAAAACAGTTCTGAGATGAAAGTTTATAGCCATATAAGTGCATTTCAAAAACCAATAGAAAGCCCAAATTAAAATCCTAACATTTACCTGAGGCAATTACATTTGGAAAAACAATCAAATCCACAAATCAGAAGAAGAAAGAAAATAATGAAAATTAGATCAGAAATAAACGAAATAAAAAACAGAAAGACCATCCAAAGGATCAATTAATCCAAGAGCTGCTTCTTTGAAAAAGTAAAATTAATAAACTCCTGACTAGACTCACTAAGAGAAAATCCTAATAACAAGATTCATAAATGGAGAGGTGAGATTACAATTGACATTATAGAAATACAAAGGAAACTGAGAGACTATTATGAATACTTATATGCTAACAGATTCAACAATCATGAAGAATTCAACAGGTTTCTAGAATTTTACAACCTGGTAAATCTGAACCAGGAGGAAAGAGGCAACCTAAACAGACCAAATGCAAGTGGAGAAATTGAAACACAAATAATCTCTACCAAATGAAAAATCCAGGGTCAGATGGCTTCATTAATGAATTCTATCAGACATTTAAAGAAGAACCAATTCTCATCCTCCTTAAATACTTCCACATATTTGAAGACGATGGAAATTCCCAAATACAGTTTATGAGGCTAATATTACCATGATACCAAAATCAGATAAAGATAGCATAAAAAAAGAAAACCGCATCCCGATATCACTAGTAAATATAGATGCAACAATTTTCAGCAAAACTGGCAAACAGAATTCAACAAGACAGCAAAAAAATTATACAACATGATCAAGTGGGATTCATTCCAGGGGTGCAAGTTTGGTTAAACATAACACAAGTCAAACCATGTAATACACCACATCTACAAAGAGAACATCAAAAACAGCACAGTCATCTCAATAAATGCAAAAAAAAAATTGACCCCATTCATGATAAAAATATAAACCCTCATCAAAATAAGAGAAGGCACATACTTCAACATAATAAAGGCAATATATGGCAAGCCCACAGTCAACATTATAGTCAATGATGAAAAGGTGAGAGCCTTTCCTATAAGATATGGAGCAAGACAAATCTTTCTACCCTCACCACTACTATTAAAGATAGTTCTGGACATTTTGGCCAGAGCAATAAGGCAAGAAAAGGACATTTAAGGAATTCTAATTGGAAAGAAGAAATTTGCTTTATTTGCAAATGATGAGATATTATACCTAGAAAATTCTAAAGATTCTACAAAACTTGCTAGATACAATAAATAGAGAAAAGTGGCAGGATGAAAAAATTCAGCACACAAAAATCAACGGCACTCTTACATGCAAAAAATGAAGTAAAGGAATAATAAATTAAGAAAGAAATTTCATTCACAAAAGCATAAAGAAAGATCAAATACCTGGGAGTAAACCTGACTAAGAAGGTGAAAGACCCCTACAATGGAAACTTTAAGAACTTAACAGAAGAAATAGAAGACAAAGAGATGGAAAATATTCCATGGTCATGGATTAGAAGAATCACATAGTAAAATAGGCCATCCTATTCAAAGCAATATACAAATTTAATGCAATTCCCATCAAAATTCCAGGGAAATTTTTCAAGGTATTAGTGCATACAATAATGAGATTTATATGCAGCCACAAAAAGTCATAAATAGCTAAAAATAACCTAAATAAAAAAAGAAAATCAGAGGAATCTCACTTCACACTATACTACAGAGTACGTGTCATCAAAACAGTATGGTACTAGAACAGAAACAGACACACCAATCAGTGGAATCAAACTGAGAGCCCAGAATAAAACCACATGTATATGGCCTGCTAATATATGACTAAGGTGCCAATAACATACAATGGAGTAACGGAAGTCTATTCAACAAACGGTGTTGGGAAAATGGGAAAGACATTTGCCGAAAAATTGAAATTAGATTACTCATTATTGCCATGTACAAAAGTTAACTCAAAATGGTGAAAGACATGGACATTAATCTGAAAACATAAAATACTTAGAAGAAAATGTGGGAAAAGCACTACTGGCCTTACTCTCAAATGTCTTTGCAGGACAGTGAAAAAAAAAGAAACCAAAACAAAACTAAACAATTGGGGTTACATCAAATTGAAAAGCTTCTGCAAAGCAAAACAAGCCATGATTTAAAAAAAGACAACCAGCAGAAATGGAGATGATATATACACAACATACATCAGATAACCGCCCAACCTCCAAAATATACAAAGAGCTCATACACGTCTAAAATTTGAAAAATCAAATGATCCACTCAAAAATTGTGCAAAAGGATTAAGCAAATATCTAAAGACACACAGATGGCCTACAGACACCTGAAAAACTGTTCTATATCACTCATCATCAGGGAAATGCAAATAAAAACTACAATGAGATACCACCTTACACCAGTGAAAATGGCCTATATATATAAAAAAGAAAAACTGGAAATTGGTACTGAAGGAGTGTGGGGAAAAGGAACCCTACTACACTGTTAGTGGGAATATGAATTGATATAACATCTTTGGAAAACAGTATGGAGATTCCTTAAACAATAAAGATGGATCCACCATTTAATCCAGGAGTAAGGGGTAAATAATAGTCATAAAGGACACTGAAATTCTGTTGGTAGATGTGGTATGAATTACAGACCGGGATACAATTTAATTCCCTGAAATGAATACATTATTGCAAACTAAAGAAATAATAAATATTTAAAAAAGAAAAATATTTATTTTCCATTTGTAGAACGCTTATACTTTTTTCAAATATGAATGGGCTTTAAAATTCATTTTTATGTCTTATTTTAAAATTGCTGTTTATTTATATACATGTCACATATATTTTAATTTTCCAATGCAGATAAATCCAGTCAATGTAGCTTTAATTCTGCAGTCTACTTTATTTTTCCTATTAGTTCTAACTCATGCTGTGATTTATGGCATTTTAACAATATACTGATAATTTATCTTAAATTTGTTGAACATCTTTGAAAATTAGGTTAATTTAACACAATTTTTAATTAATATATCTTTTGTTTACAAAATCATACTCATTTTAAGATATTGAACTCACTTCTCAGTCTATGGGTACATACACTGCACCCACCACCAGAGTTCTAGTGTCTTTTTCCACCACCTTGTTCCCTCTTCTGGTCCCTTCTTCTTCCCACCCACCTGGCAGCCATCATCATGTGTCCTGTGG
>RJWH01011094.1:0-13684 GCA_004363575.1 Solenodon paradoxus | reverse complement strand
TTAAAAAAAAAAAAAAGACTGTTAGGTGTGCCCTGGTAGAAGAGTGGTTAGGTCATCGCCTCCAGCGGAGCACAGTCCACATACGTCCCATGAACACAGGTTTATGCGGTAGTGGTGGCGGCGGGTAGGATGTACAACTAAAATAAAATGCTTCTTCATCCTCTGCCTTCCTTCCTATACTTGCCTTCGTTCTTGCCTGCATGTCTTCCTTGAGAAAATAAAGGAATGACTGCTAGATATTCTCAAATGACTTCTCATCTGTTAATGTCACTTTCTCCTTTAAGTTATTCATAATTATGACACATCTAAGGTTTACATCTCTATAAACCTGAGCAAAATCTTTCTCAGACACATTATTTTAACAGATCTGAGTTACTATTTTACTTGAAAATCCTGGCTATACAGAAAAACAGCCTTCTTTTCTGTGTGCACTACCTTCCTGATTTTAGAACAAAGGCTATCCGATCATGATCAAAGGAATGGGGAGAACTTTGGAAAGTTTCTATTTCCTAAAAAAAATGAATACTAATTATAAATTTCAAATGAGAAGCAGTTGCAAAGGCCTGATGTTTTGTTTTTAAAGGGATCATTTCAATGCCGAGGGGGCAGTGTTTGAGCTCCAGGAAAACTGCCTGCAAGAATTTTCTGGGAACCTCTGCTGGTTGTTTTGTTCCAAAAGGACAGTGAAAGAAAGACTGCATTCGGGGACTCAACTTCAGGATTCATTTCAACCAAGCACACCTGTCCTTTTGCGACAATGTCATCATCGGCTGCTCTGCCTTCAGACGGACTCACAGGTCGAGGCTTGCAGAGGCCTCAGTAGTAGTTATGAAGTCACCTGACTTAGAGCCCACCTGGAAGTGCAACAACCCACGAGTCTGCAGGACTGCAGGTTTGGGGTGTGGGAATGCCACGTCTTTGTGAAGCCACACAAGAGGCCAAGGAGCCAGAGGTGTGAGTCACTTCTCTAACGTTAACCCGTAATCTTGAATAAACGTCCGTAAACGCTCGACTCTTCTTCAACCATTAAACAGAAAAAAAAACCCACTTGCCACATATGTGAGGATTAAGACACCTTAGACTAAGGGTCTGGCCAACAATGCAGACATTATTTGCAAACAGCAAGTTTAAAGCACATTGAGAAACAAATCTGTCATGAAGAACTTATCCCAAACCCCTCCCTTTAAAGACTTGCAAAAAGTATAACAAATTATCTGGAAAGAGGGAAAGGAAAAGAAACAATCGCAACTGAATTTTCTTTTCCCCCAGTTTGCAAGGAATTTATTTGGGCAGACCCGGAGACCAGGAGGGCCCTGCATCTAAAAGGAGGTACAGGACCTCTTGGAGTCAGTGCCTGGGACCGTGGTGGTCAGGTCCTGGCACATGTCATGGGGGCCTCTATGGGAGTCCGAGCACAGCCAGATGCCATGTGGGCAGCCAGATGCCAAGCAGGTGAATGTTCAAATACCTGTGCACAGCGGACAATGGACAATTTCCCTTGAAGAGGTCACCTTCTTCGGTTGAGACACAAAGTATGCGAGTGGGACCTGGCTATGGCACGGGAAGCTGTAAAGATCCCTATGCAGTGAAGGGCAGTGTAAGACGCTCAGAGGAGGGCACGCTGCACCCCACCCACCACCATGTACTCAGTGTGCTTGAGAGCTGCATGGCACCTTCTCCCCACCACCCAGAAAACCCACAACTGCACTTCTTTTTAAAGAAAGGTGTACGCCGGAACGAAGGTGAGTAGGCAGGCAGGCAGGCAGGAGGAAGAAGCACCCCTTTATTTTTTAGTTGTTCACATTGGTTGTTCCACCCGACCCTGGGTCTTGAACCCCCGACCTTAGGGTGATGTGGGACTGCTCCCGGATGTATTAGACCACTAGGCCACCAGGGCGCACCCAAATCACAACGGCATTGTGCTGTAGATAGAAATGCCCCCCTCAGCTGAACAAATCAACGTGTGAACCAAGAAACCAAACGTGCATTAGGAAAGAAGGGGGCAGTAGGGTAAATAATTTACATGCCAAGGAAATTAAATCGCTCTTAAATTGTTTCTAAATCTGGAGATACACATTTATGACTCTGTTCAAATATAGTATGTATTTGCTTCGATTATTCGATGCACGATACATACAAATGTATGGGCGCCCTCAAAATAATACAATACGTGTCTTTCAAACTAGCACTGGTCAGCTTGCAGCGTATGATTTAGGACAAAAAGTAATTGCTGGCAAGAATCAACAGTTCCCATATCAAATATTTTAATCATCTGTACCAAGTAAATACATGAACTCCCTCTGAAATATCCAAGGTTTATTTAAAGTAGAAAAGGTGAAAGGTTATGCTTAAGAGGTCATGACATCTTTTACAAAAGAATCTTTTATAAAAGAATCAAATAATGTCATTAAATTCAGAATCTAGAGTTGGTGGATTATGAACACACCTACCCCCAACACAAATATACATACAGGCACAGCCTGGTGGAGCAGCAGTTAGGTCAGTTGCCTCCGAAGGAGCACAAGCCACACACACCTGGGTTTGAGTCCTAGGCCCAGGGGGAAACGACCAGTGTGAACTCAATAAAAACAAAAGCTTCTTTTCCTCCCCTCTCCGCCTGCCTGCCTGCTGGCTGGCCTTCATTCCTGCCTGTGACTGTCTTTAAAAAAAAAAAACACACAAAAATACACATAAATCACATAAGGAGACTGAAGAGTAGCAAAACACAATATGTGCTTTGGAATACTATTTTTTTTTTTTTATAAAGGTGCAGGCAGGAATGAAACTTGTAGGCTAGTTGGCAGGATGAGCGAGGAGGAAGCAGCCTATTTATTTTTATTCAGTTGCCCACACTGGTTCCCCCCAGCCCCCGGTCTTGAACCCAGGACCTTGGGATGTATGTGGGGTTGCTCCCAGGTGCGCCAGACCGCTAGGCCACCAGGGCACACCCAATATTAACTATTTTGAACTGTAGGCACTTGAAAAAAAAGCAAAGCAGGGAGCGGCTTTGAACTCCCCTTTATCTGCCTAACGACAAGATCCTCACACAGGAGCTCAATCATCAGAGACCCCTCATTAGGGCATTCAGCCAGGAAAGATAGACCCTGGAGATTAATTCAGAAGTCGCACCACATCCAAACTTTGTCACAAACTGTCATACCTGCCTCCCCTGCCTCCCATCTACTCTTCTAAGAGACCCACTCATCTGTCTAAAAGTCATTTTGCCATTTTACTCTTTCCTGAGAGGACCACAACCTCCTTCGCCCCTTTGCCCTATGAAGAAAGTATTAAGTCTAAAATCTAAACCTACCTGAGTTCCTCATTTTTCTCTGGGAAACTCCCCTGTATAAAACATGCTAATAAATCCCTACTTTCCTCTTGTTAATCTGTCTCATTACAGGGGTCTCATCTAAGAACTAGGAGGGTAGTGGAGAATTTTATTTTCCTCCCCTATCAAAATAATCTATTTTCTTAAGCAATTACACTTGTTATAAGAAGGCACATTTCCAATTAATAACCTGTCATTATTAGTTGACTTTAAAATGTTATCTGGAACATAATTACCTGATAGCAGTCTCCTTTAAGATTGTCTAAGACATCACCACACGTTTTTCGCATGTATTTCTTACATCCATCAATCACCATTTGGTCAATGTTCAAAACAGGTTAAGGAATTTACCCTGAATTCAAATGTATCAGAATTCTGAAATAGTAACACTTTGAAAGGGTTAAACAAAGAGAATTTCTGTAACACTAACTGGGGTATCACAAATTTACAAAAACTAGACAATGATTTTAATTTTATGCAAGGACACAGAAAAGGAACCAAGTGTCCTTTCTTCTTGTGAAGAAGTCATTTCAATAAATGTTAAACAGTAAAAAAGGCACCGAATTTGCTTCCTCTTTAATTCTCAACAAAATCATCTCTGCTTCTTTCTTATAAAAGCCTACTGGTACTACT
Organism: Solenodon paradoxus; assembly: GCA_004363575.1. Taxonomy (NCBI): domain Eukaryota; kingdom Metazoa; phylum Chordata; class Mammalia; order Eulipotyphla; family Solenodontidae; genus Solenodon; species Solenodon paradoxus. The sequence goes on along the minus strand of RJWH01011094.1, from coordinate 9,723 downwards.
AAATGGAAGTATTTGTCTAAGGTGATTGTCATCACATATCTGCCTCATAACATTAGCTGGAATCTTCAGCCAATAAAAAAGAAAACAAAAGCTGCCCAATGAACATCCTTCACACCCCAAAGGATATCTCTACCATAGTGACCATCTTTGGTTTCAGTTTGACTATTTCACATAATATGCCTCCGTCTCCACCTCCCAGAATCAGGACATCTTTGCCAGCGTAATCTTCTTTGCCACTGCCCATGATGGCCCGGGTGTATGCCAAATCACTCTCTGCCAGATCTAGGGAAGAGAAAAAGATCCAAAATGGTGACTGCACCCAAACCCAGATACCATGTGATGAAGGGCTAGAATCCAGCCTAAAATTCAAAGGTTTTCATTTTCAATCTTTACAAACTGTCAACAATGTAGAAAGGCATTTTAATGTTTTTGGATTGCAGACTTCACCAACCCCATGCCCATCTGACATCAGTTATATAATCATTCATCATACTATTTTGTCTACTTAGGTTTGACATTTTCCAGAACAAAAAGATTTCTTAAAAAGTAAACAATTACATCTTCTTTCAATATACAACCCAAATATTCATACTAACAAATTAGTGCCAAAGACAGCAGCGCTGAGGACAAACTTGGAGAAATCTACCAAGGTGGGATTTGTCAGGACAAGACCGTAATCCAAATACATTGTCACTTTCTTATACCATAGGTTAGGGCTAGAATACTTACTAACATCCCCGCTAAGGATGAGAATATTTCCAAATTGCTTCGAATGTAGAATCTTAATGTTTTGATAAGGTGAATCTTCATCATACATCACTTCATCTATGTCATACTCAACCAGGCGGCCATCAGCCGTGGGCCAGTACCTGTCTATGGCTCCTCCCCGAACTATGGGTGGTAATCTAGGGAAAAACAAACAGACCAGGAATGATGCTTACAAGAAGGTTGCTTACGATGAGGCTGCCTTGAAAGTGAGCACATAAGCAAAGCACATGACCCTAAGCCAACTCCTGAATGGTACACAGCATTATCTAAAGCTTGGGCATTTACATTTATACAAACAAAGCCACCATCAAATGCCAAGGGTTATTGTATGTAAGAGCTTACATTTTTTTTTTTGAAACTTTTCTGGGATGCTTTTCGGTTTTTCTCTAAAAATGTTTAAGGAGAAAAATGGCCACTACAGACAGCACACTTCAGCCCCAAATACTTCAGCAAGAATCTTGTAAATGAAGACATAATCACATGCCATTGCCACATCCGTGCAAGTGCACAAAGATGTAAACTTTATCTAGTACAGAATCTGTATTCAAGTGTCCCCAGTTGACTGAATAGTGCTTTTTTTTATAGGTCTTCCACTTTATAATGAAGAATAACATATTAGGCACACCCTGGTGGAACTGTGCTTAGACTTGCCATCTTTGGGCAAGAGCACAATCCACGTACATCCCAAGGACCCAGGTTCATGTCCTGGGGCAGGAGAAGCCACCAAGAAAAGAATTAAATAAAATAAAGCGCAACTAAATAAGCTGCTGCTTCCTCCTCTCTTCCCGCCCACCTGCCTCTGCTCGCCTTCGTTCCTGCCTACATCTTCCCTTTAAAAAGATGAAAGACTCATAATACGATATTTTGCTGTTTTTCCCTTTCTATACTCATTACTCTAGAGTAACATTTTTTCCTGGTGTGTTTCATGATAGCAGAATCTCAGAAAAGTACAGAAGAGGTGTTATGCAGAGAATCCCCGTGTGTTTGCCTGGTGATGCATTAGATGGGGGTTGAATATGTACACGGGCATCACAGCCAGGGTGCAACACGTGTGCCTGTCCTATTACTGATGCTAAGTGCGGCCACTTAGCACTAAAGTATTACATCGTTCTAGATTTCTCCCTTCGGAATTGCTAAGCAGGCTGTTGGGCGGGACTTTGAAACTGAGTGACCATCCTGATCTCCCAGCAAACCTTCACCAGTGCCTTTGGCATCTAGTACATTCTTGCCTGAACCAATTATTACTACAGTGGCTGCAAACTATGACTTTCTCATTTTGTTCTTTTCTAATACCTGGCATTTTTGATAGGGTGAATTTACTAGAAACTACCAGCAGAGGACACTAAAGGACAAGGCAAAAGACACCTGGACGAGGGGCTTGGCAAACCTGCCCAGAACACAGAAAAAATAAGATGTCATTACACATTATCTGAAGTATGTACAAGTCATGTCTTCTTCAACAGCGGAGTGTTGGACAGTAAAACAGCCAGACTCCATAAAGGCCTGGCTAAGCAACCTCTAACTTGCTCTGATGAGTCCTGCTGCTCCACTCACCTGCTTGCTTCCAGGAGTACAGTGCGAAGCTGGTAATGAGGCTTTCTGAGAGAGAGGCTTAACATCTGTAAAGAACACTGGGATTTTACAAAGCAAGTTCCCCCTAACTCTCACCTAATCCTAACTCCTGATGTAACTACTGCATCTTTCAGATAAATATATTCAGCTATTAGAATGGAAGGTAGACAGGGGGTATTTCTTGTCCATGTGGAACCCCACACAGACAACCCCAGAGAGCAGGCAAACAGAACTTTGGGGAAGCCTCTTCCACCCGACTGATGAGCGGTGGGTAGAGGAGGATGGGAAAGTAAGCCACCTGTGACACTGGATGAAAGTTGCATATCAAGTCACAGGCTTTCTGGGGGAGGAAACCCCCCGGTGTGGGTAGTCAGCCAGTTACAGGCACTAATGAACTACGCATGGACCACTGAAAATCAACAAGGCCCACTCTCCATTGTATCGACGAGCCGTGGCTAAGGTAGAGTTCGGTCCTCTACTGCCACGCAATGGTGTTTTTAAATAGTCGTCACAAGATGGGGAAGTGATTCACTTCATGACGTGCATCTCTCCCTGGAACAGGAGAATCAGAAAAGTCTCCTACAAGTCAGGCCGACTATGTCCTGTATAATTTACAAGGATTGTGCAAGAACTTTTTCATCTTTTTAAACAATGAAAGCTAAACTGACTGACATAAGCTTGTTTCCCTATTCCTTTTCTTTCGCAACGTCGATTACAAAAATTAGTTTTCCTATAAATCCCACGGCTTCTTAGTGGAAAGTTCAGCTTTAGTTCACTGGTCACAGAGAAGTAATAATTTCAAATGTTACCATGTTATTTGCTAATGATTCAACCTTTAATAATAATGTCATTTGCAGAGAAAAAAGTGGCACCATCCTTGCCCCTTTGAGTCAACAACTAAGGGTCTACAAAGTATTCCCAACTTCTTGCTCCCTCCACCCAGATTTTTTCAAAATACATGAAAAATATGACAAGCAAAAACTAGGTCTGTATTTTAAACTGAAAAATCTAGAGCTTAATTCCACCCTCACTTAGAAAAATGAAAAAAAAAAAGTTTTTAAATGAACAACTTCTCAAGAATGCTGAAGGAGGCGTTTTGCTATTGACCAATTCCTGGCTGCAGCGTTAAGACACTTAATGACACAGTAGGAACCCGCTCCATTTAATGGGTGCAGCTAAGGAAGACTCTGCAAGCAGGAAAAGATGGAAAGTACAGAAACGAGTGTGGGTGTGGCCATGTTCTGAGGGATGGTGAAGGGGCTGAGGACGACTAACGTGAACTTAGGTGGGGAGGAGTCAGCACCTCTGGGCGCTCCAACAAATTTCAAAACACTGGGCAAGTTCTACACTTGTCATGTTTTTCTCACTTGCAGTTTCCGGCTCTGCTCCCTACCACAGGTTAAATGGTTTTCTCGTTATCTTCCATCTTCTCTGTAGCTTTCCACAAAATCAAATTTAGCATGCAAAGCCATAAGCAGTTAAACATCCTAGTTCTTGACAAGCAGGATTCCGTCTTCTGGAAAGTACTAAGAAATGTCTGTAGTCTGGTTGCTTCCAAGAGGGAGCGACATTGGTAAAGCCCCTCCCAGTCTGAGCATCTAGGCATTTGCCTTTATGATCAAAGGACAGGCCTCCTACGCCGACTTCCTAGATGGGGCAAGAGCAGACAGCTAAGAAATATGCGGAGCATTCATGATTAACTCCCGTTCTTAATTTTCAGAACCTACCAAATTCTATCCCTTCCAACAAGTGTCCAAACTGTTACTTCTATCAAAGCTCTTAACATCTGATATCGCTAACACCTGTGTTGATGGAAATGTTCTCGATCTTGGCTGTCCAATATGGCAGTTAGTAGCCATTAGCTATTGATATGAAGCTAGTGAGACTGAGGAACTAAACTCTTCAATCACGTTAATTTAAAAATAGACACATGTGGCTGGTGGCTATTCTACCAGGCAAGAAAACTTCATTATCATTTGAAAATTGCCTAAAGTGGGCTATGGCCTCCTCTTAGTACCATGCAAAATCTTCTTGCTTGAAAACCTTGAGGTAAATGTTCTCCCTCTCCTTCCTGTCAAATCTCTTAAAATTGCTTAACTCTACTCTGGGGCCTGAAACTCTGAGCAGAGGCAACTTTTTCTCTTTATATGACAGAGTGGGGGAGGAAACAAAAGGTTTGTTTCCAGCCGCCCACCCTCTCCGCCCCAACTGACCTGACAGTCCCACCCAGGTCTCTGCTTTATAGTTTCAGTTCCCTGGAATCAGTCACCTCCTTTGTTTTATGCAGCACTGATGTGTGTGTGCATGCTTGTGAGCGTGCACCTGGGCATGTGTGGGTATGTGTGCATATGCATTCTGTCTTGTTTCGGTGTGAGAAGCCCATTAACTCAGTCTACCTTGTTGCCAGTAGCAGAAATTGACTTTGATCTTTTTCCCATCTTAAGTAGATGCCACTTAAGTAGATGATGCCACTAATCTGATTATTTTACCCACTGTTCCAACAAAAAGATATTCAGGAGTGGACTTACCGCTTCACGCGCCCAGTATTGTTCTGAGTCAGTTCTTTCATTCTTTCTTCTACTTTGTTCATAAGCTACAATTAAAAGAAATCAATGAACTTGTAGAATAAACTGAGTGGTACAGCTCAATTTCAGGGCAGGCGGTTGAGGCCGTGTTGACAGCTGTGAGACCCTGGCAGATGCCCAAACACACCTGTCCTCCCCCCATCCCTACAGCAGCCTTCAGGCCTGGCCCAATTACACACACTCCCATGCCAACTAGCCCACAAGCTGCTGACCTAACCTTAGCCTAAGTTACCAACAAAATAATGGGAGAGGAGAAGGCTGAAGGACAATGCACACAGAACACCCTGGTGAAAGGATTTTGCATTCCCTTTAGTGGAAAGGAGAAACATTACTCAGGACTCAAGCAGTCCAGGGCTAGCTAAGGGCTAGCTTCCTAACAGCTGAGGAACTCTTTTTCTTATAAAATGACATACATGGAAGAAGGAAATGGTTAAATTAACTAGAAGGTCAGCAATTCAGTGAAAATAATTTTATCATCAAACTACGCAGAACTTATGACCCTGAAGCAGGGGAGTAGATAAGACGGAAGAACCAACACTGTCAGCTTCCTCTTTGCCTTGTCCATCACCATCATAACTCTGAAGGTCCAGCAACACCAGTCCATGAGGGTAAATTCTCAAATTGGCAAAGCTACAAAGGAGAGCAAAATTTAAGGTTAGGAATTGTATCGTGGCATTACAAAGCAACAAAAAAGCCACCAACCCAATTAAAAGACCACTGTATCACTGTTCTCTTTCTTTTTCCCTGAACTATATAGTCAACCCTTTGGCGTTCTGTTGAGTGAGCCTCGTCTTGAGGGCAGGGAAGCCAATCATGTAGGGAGATTTAGAAGGTCAAATGCGAAGTTTCCAATGTCAAATGCACATTCTTGGGCCCAGTAAGTCAGTGGCAAGTTTTCTGAATCTCATTCTTACAGGTGAATCAGCCATTTGCATAACCACTGCCTTAGGAGGTCAGGAGGGTAGGGAAAGACAAACTGGCTTTTCCAATGAACCTTCAAAGTTGAACACAGCCTATCAGACTGCGAGAGGGTAGTTGCTGAATTCATTTAGTTCAGTGTTGGCAATTCCAGCCCTGCAGCCTGCAAGTCAGATCCAGGGCTGCAGACTACAAAATGTTTGGTTGTTTTTTCATTTTTAAAGAGATTTTTTTTTAAGGGGGGAAGGAGGGCAGATGGCAGAGACTTTCTCTGGTGTTTTTACAGAAAAAGCTTTCTGATAAATTAGTATATCTGACCAGCTTTATTTATGAAATATTGAGAGTATGTATTTACATGCAATATCTTATTTGAAGAAAATTGGGATTATATATGTGTATTTGTAGGATACATATGCAAACATGCATGTACAGAGTTATGCTATAAAAAGCCATGATTCAATAAACATTTGAAAAATACTAAATTAGAAGATGAATTTTGTTGAGAGAATACAAACACTGCTTGGACTTGAAAAAAAAGAAGTTATTTTTCCACTTCCATCCTTAAATGATATCAAAATCAAGTTCAGGTACTTCACAAACTCATCTACACCTAAAGAGTTGATCTTTCCCTCCCTCTTTCTCTACCACCAGCAGCACTGAGTGGCATCACCAGTGAAGGGAGGGTGGAGAAATGCCACTCCATGATCACTGGGTGGTCCTGGCAAAGAGCTGCCCCACCAGAGAGGCACAGGAACATAGAGAATGCTAGAAGGGAGGGTCAGGAACCAACTCAAGGCAAAACCAGAAATAGCCCAAGACAAAAAGTTGCCAAGGGGCGAAATGAAGAGCATGGAAAACAGGTGACTGAAAACCGAGACCCAGTATCACATAGGACCATCAGCCAGAAGCTGGGTGTGGCAGGGTCCACGGGTTAGTGAGGTTTCAGGACAGGAACCCTGGAGAGGGGTCCCAGGTCACCAAGTGAGAAGGAGACCAATGTGGAAAACAGGTTTTAACTAAGCACGCTAATTTGTATCTTTTCTGCTCTCAGAAGCAATTTCCAAGTAATTCTTGTTATTCAAAAACTCCCTTCTGGGAAGAATTCTAAGTCCTCTGGATTTGGTATCTAGCACAGAAACTTCAAGAACTGTGATAGTGAGATTGACAGAGCCCACTGCAAAGACCTTCAGGAGAGAGTAAGAGAAGCACCTCGCCTGGAGGAAGAGAGAGGGTGTGGAGGAGGATTCCAGCAGAGTGACAGGTCCGATTTGCTCTGGCCCTCAAAAGAGGGGCCACAGTGAGGACAGGAAGAGATGGGAGCATTAAGGGTGAAGAGACCAGGACACTGGGCACTGCATTCAAGCCTGTAGGAGGCAGGGGCTCCAGGACAGCTGCACACCGCGACTTCAAGGGTTCTTGTCATTAACTGAGCCAAACCATGAAGGACAGAGGGAGAGGAGGGTGCTTCTGGGTCACCCTTAAGAAGAAATCATTTCAGATATATTTGAATTATTACATACATATATATGGTGGCTTGCTGTGTACTTAGAAAATCAAACCTGGACTGGGGAGGACGGGGTTAGAATGTCTTTCAGAGTTATCAGGAGAGGACCCACCAGTTTAAAGTCATGGGGGTGCACCAAGTAAACTTATCAAGAGAATAACTGGGGTGGGCTCAAAAGCAAGTTTCCTTAAGCTCACGGCATTGTCTTCTGGGTCTAAAATCATGGGGAGAGTGTACATTTTTTCTTTTAACACAAAAGCAAGGGACAGAAAGTGAGACATTAATGAAGTCATGTAGAATTCTAGTCCTGTGCACCCATTGGGGGGACAGAAACCACAGAAAATACCCTGGGGTGTTCACTTTTAAATTTAATAGAATTACTAAGAATCTTAACAGTTTTGCATGCTAAACGGTCTAGACAAAATACAAAGAGCTCAATATACTGCATCTTCCGCTATCCGTTATTTCTCACTGAGGCTGACGGGTCCTGGTCACACAATGGAAACACCTCAAGGGCTTTGGAGAAATACTGGTGCCCCGTGGTCATCACCCCTGGGAAGAGAACCTGAGCATGGCATTTCGTGAAAGCTCTCTAGGCTCTAAAGTGTGCCTGGGACTGAGAAAGATGAAATTCTACCCCCTCCTAAAAGATGTGAAAGGAGCCCAATATATATAGACCTACACAGCACCGCATGGCTGCCCTTCCCCACCAGCAACTTTAAGTGTTCTGCCCTCAAGAGAAATACCCACGGCGGCCTCACCTGCCATTTTTGTTTATGTAGGTCGCTAAATAGCCGTGCTCCTGCCAGGTGTGCACTGACTCCGTCATTCCCTGCTCCTGGAAAATGGACTGGAGGCCTTTTAGAATGGTCTCGCTGTCGGCTGGAGAACAGGGGGAAAGGGAAGATGGTTAGGATGAAACATATTCGGAAGGAAACACAATGAGGTATGGCACAACTGGACTTTGTAAGAAAACTCCAACAAAGTTACCAATGTGTCGAGTATTATGAACATTATGGATCCTGCAAGGAAATGTCAGATTACCAGGTAACCCAAAAGGACACAAAAAACAATCACAAAACAACTGCAGCAAGGATGTAGACAGATATTCAACCAACTGGAGACAGCAACAAAATATTCATCCTCACCAGAAATCAGAGGAATGCAGATACCATCAATGAGATTCCGCTTTTGATTAACACATTAATGCGGACATTCACTACTAGAAAGGAGATGTTCAGCCATTGTTGACAGATATTATAAATGACTTCAAAACTTTTGGCTTTAATTTCCAGATGTTTTACAATAAGGATGGACTGCTTTTATAAAGGAGAAAAAAAAAGCATTACCGTCATCACTGTCTAAATGGTACAAAGTGAACTGCAATTTCATATGGAACAAACTGCTAGGCATTGTGACGCCGCCCCCCCCCCCGCCCCACCCCGCCACCCTTCCTGGTCCAGAAGCCAATCTGCCCCTCTTTCCCACTCATCTCCTACCTGGGAGCTCTGGGTCCCCAGGGAGGACTAAAATCAAGATTACAGAAATTGCATTAACCCCTCCAAGTTCACTTGGAAGCCAGAATCTTCAAGAACTCTTCTCCAACACTGTGATACTTGGAAGAAACACAGTCTGCACTTTCTCCTCCAGTTATAGCTACAAAGTAGTTATTTGCTGAGACGGGTAGGAGGAACGCCCCCAGAGGAGAGGAAGGGCCAGGCCTGCTGTCCACTGGCCGGAGAGCTCTCTAATCTGGGGCTTTCTCCACAAAGAGGAAACAAATGGAAGCGTTCCTGGGCCTGAACCGAGGCGAGAATGAAGAGCTCCACGGCTGACTGCAGGGGGTGTCATGAGAAAATGACACTAAATTCTTTCCATATCGGTCAGGAGTGCTGAAACTGGAACCGGCAGGGAAGGGTTTTTTCACTCCATGTAGTCTTAACTCCAGTGACATTTACAACTATGTTCCCAAGACCTTCGCGGGCACAGTAAGAACGAAGATCAGAGGCGGGTCAGAGGCCAAAGTGGACAGCAGATATGTCTTATTCTGGGCCACACAGATCTTTTTAAAAATATTAAGTTAGTTGTCACCTAAAAACCAGAAGATTTCACCCATCTCCCCTCTCCATGGGTAGTGGGTAGAATGGTGGCCCCCCAAAAGATAGAGCTCCATCCTGACCCCTAGAACCTAGGAGCATGACCTTTTCTGAAAGAGTTTTTGCAGATTCAGTTAAGTATCCAGAGATGAGACGATCTTGGATTATCCAGGCAGGTCCTAAATCAATGACAACACCCTCAGAAGACACAAAAAAGACACAAGGAGAAAGAGGAGCAGGTGATATAAAACTCGTATTTAGAAAGCCACATTTTGACGCC
>RJWH01011093.1:0-13685 GCA_004363575.1 Solenodon paradoxus | reverse complement strand
ATCCAGAGACTAGGAAGAAATGTTGCAAGAGAAGATGGTGAAAATGAGAACAGAGAGAGGATAAATTCTAGATGGAATGAGAATGGACTGAATACATGAGGGCAAGGAAAGGAGGCTAGGAGAAGATTAATGGCACCAGCAAAAGGTGGAGCACCGAGTGAGAAGGCTACCTAGTTTGCCAGTAAGTGGTACCAAGGAAGATGCTAAATTGAGTTTTAGATGTTGACTTTGAAGGGACAATGGGAAATGACCAATGGAAAGCTGATGGTCTCAGCTCAAAGATATGCCCTTGTTTTGGTTATGAGTTGCTAATGGAATATGCAAAGTCATTCCCCAGAAAAAATACACATGTGCATTCATGTAAGCTTGCATCACATTTCAGAGGGCCAGTGACTCCCTCAAACCCATTCGTAGAAACTTTGGTAAAGAGTATAAGCAGTAAATTGAGGATGAACACATACATATTGGGGAATGCTATCCACAGTGGGTGCCGGGTGAACTTGCTTCCAGGATCCTGCTCTTCCTGGTTCCCCTTTTTCCTTTCCATTGTATTCCTTTGTTTGGTTCCTACTTTTTCCCCTAGCCAATAAAATTGGATGTTAACTAAATATTTAGAATATTCTTGTCCTTTTTTTCCCTCTCTACAGGCTCAGTTGGTTGATCTTTATTGTCATTCTGTGAGTATTAAAGAAAATAATACATGCAATTTGAACAGCAGTCACACTGGCTTATTAAAAGTTCTTAGCAAATGGTAGCTGTGATAATAATCTGAGTGTAGCAGATCGAGCTTTAGGAGAAGGCTACTATCAAGACAAAAGAAGAGGTTGGTTGAATGAGACAAAAAAGAAGCTGTCTTAGTGGTTTTAAGATGCTGCAAAAAAAGAGGAAAATTAGAGACACTCGAGGAGATGAGACCATCGCAGAAGGAAGCAGAGGGTGGTTAGTGGTACAGCCTCAACAAGCTAGAGGAGAATCAGTGAGTTTTACTTGACTTATGTCAGGTTAAAACCAGGGAAGAAGCATCACCTTATCCAAAATCAACACAACTCTCAAGATGCACAGTGGTGATTAATCACTACTAAAGTAACTTGTGCTGGCAGAGGAACACCAGCTTGCGTGCTGGCTGAGGCAGCGGCTACGCGTTATAGGACCATTTCAACCCTGCTGACGTAAGCAAACATTCTGAAGTAATAAAAGGTGCAAAACAAGCTCAGAATTCGTTTTCAAGCTGAAAATTCAGAAGCCAAACAACTCTCAGAAGCCAATTCTCCCTAATCAGATCCCATGCATTTATAACAACTACTGAGGCAAGAACTTTCTGCAAATATGCCTCAGGCAGCTTTTCAATAAAGCATCCTCTTATCGGTTCCCAGCCTGGTCTCTCCCAGTGGGATTTTAAACGCTTCTCAACATACAAATCAGCGCCATGTTTGTACATTTGCAAATAGATTAATCGGGTCTCTTAAAAATGGCAGAATTTCTTCAAGTTTCAAGGGGTAAGGTCTTAATTTCCTATGTTTTGATGGGTCACATACCAAAGAGTTATATCTCTTTGAGAAAGTTCTACAGCTTTTTATTTATAGCTTTTCCTGCTAAAAAACAAAGCTGACTACTTCTAGGGATCTATTAAGTGAAACTAGAGCTGTACTGGTTGATTTAAAAAATGCAAGGTTAACCAATCCGTTCCTGAATCACTTATTAGAAGTCAGCAGGACTCCTGGGGAAGGATATGCTCAAATTTTTCCCAAGCAAGTGGGTATTATCACTAGAAAATATGTGTGAGAAGGAGAGTGGAGCTGGAGAGTATTTGAACCATTTCTGTAAATAAACAACTCAGTGAGTACAATGCATAATTCCTAAAAATTTGCATCTGCATATTTGCATTTCAGATTTCTCAAAAATTAGAATGCAAGTTAGCTGGCTGTGCGTTCCTACTCTCCCCCAACTCCTGAGAGATCGTCAATTTAAGCCGTGATTCACTAAATATTTTTTCCCGCTGGAAATTATAAAATGATATCCCAGTTCATTGTTTCGTTTTACATTGAGCTTCATTGGGTTTTCAGACATTTACACTGTCAGCTCTCCTTCCCTTACTGTAAAATCTTTTTTACTGACAATTCAATCATGTCAAGTTTGGAACAGGAGAGGCACTGATTTGATCAGCTATCATTGGATTTACAATATATAAATGACAGCACCATATCTGGCCTTCGTCTAAAGCAGCTGCCTTTTATCGATTTATATTCCACTAGCAAGGAAGAAAAATTGCAGCACAATGTAGTGGTATGTTCCAAGATCAATACCAATTTTTTTCTTAATGACACAAAGGCCAAGATAAGGACAGCATAAGTCAAAGCTAGACAGATCAAATTTGTCCGATATCCCTTTCAATTACTGAAGAACATGAACCGGGATGTATAACATTAACGCAAAGGAGAATATTATTCCAAGTGTTTTAAAATTATAACATCAAACAAGACTGAGTAGCATGCCCCCTCGAGATCTAACATTGAAATGAGCTGACGACAGAGGACACACCTCCACCTTGGTCTAAAAGCAGCCAGGCATTTCCAGAGTTAATCTAACTATGAAAAGTTAGAGCTCTAAGTCAGCTGTGTGATCCAGATGATGGGATTTTCAGCCAGAACTCCAGCATGTTCAAACACCCTGAATTACTTAGTTGTTAGTATTGAACAACAGGTAATGAAGAGTGAAATAGACTGCTAGCCCCCCAGAATATAATATGTGTTACAGGAAGCAAATTACCCAAACAACTTAACAAGCTCAATAGAGTGGTTAGGCCACATAAACACTGGGCATGTTGTATAAAGTTATAGCTATCTCCACTATGGCAATAAAAGGCTGCCCAATCCCTATGAGAATCTGGAAAGATTCCTTATTTCAGCAAAAATGGAGCTGGGTCCAGGTCAAAGTAATTCATTCTAAAACTGGTGCTCCTCATCTTCGCCCCACATCATGGCACATTTTTTGATACAATTCGTTAAAAGTAATGCTGGACTGCAGGCTGCCTTGGTGATTTTCTCTACTGATTTTTTTTTTTTTTAACCTGCTACCAACACTAAAGGAGGCAGGGGATTCTCCTCATTAAACTCTGTCTCTGTTGTGCTGGGGTAGCTTTCTGATAGCCTGTTCTTTTCTACTGTGTCCACTCCAACATGACGCAAACATAGGCACTTTAAATGACAATTTTTTTTGGCAAAAGAGTACGAGCTCAACAAATATTAGACAAATTATAGCTAAACTAGAGGTGTTCAAGAGAAACATGATAAAATCTTGACGGGGGCTTTTGAGAGCTATGCTGTAAAGAGAATTTCAAATATCTGATCAATGGAACAACACGTAACATTTGAGCTCCTTCCAGTCCTCAGCTTTTATATTTCTAAGCAATAACATTGCATATGCCCTACTATTATTTAAAAAAAAAAAAAGATTAGAAAGAGCATGGGTCTTTGGAATCAACCCAACTTGGGTTCCATACTGAACTCTGCAACTTACTAGCAGTGACCTATCGCCTTATTTACTTAGCTTCTGCATATGCCAATGGCAGGCACAATGGCCAGAATACTGCATACAATATCTCATTCAATCAGCATAACAATCCTATAAGTTTGTTATTTCTGTTTGAAGGATGAGAAAATTGAGATTCAGTGAGCTTTAGTAGACTTACTTAAGACCATACATAGTTGGCTGTAGAGTCTGGGTTTAAACCACAATCTGGTTTAAATGGTTTCAAAGTCAACTACTATTAATAGCCCCATCATGCTGCAATCTTTCCAGTCTCATCTAAACTTGAGCTATTTTCATCACTATCCCTCTTGTACTTAATAAATTAAGTTTGGGCCAAATGGTTAACCAAAACACAACTATAAAGTCTCATCTACAATGTTAGCAGTTAAGGAAAACTTGGACGCTTGCTCAAGAAATGCTTAGAAATAAAATATTTGCAAAGGGCAGCATAAGACATACTCTTTACACTCTCAATTTTGACTTGATTTTCCAATACTGCTGCTAATGCACTGTTTTTAGCAACTTAGTGCAATATTTACTAATTATGACAAAAGATGATGCAGTTTAACTGTGGGCAACAGACGCAGACAGTTCAACCTGCTGTGAAGTAATCAGGAATAGGATGCTCTGTTTACATAAAAGATCATATAAGGACTTTGGTATTAAAACTACAGTCACCAGATGGGTTGTGGGGCTAAGAAGATAGGTATGACCATTAATAGTACACTATCAGTAGATCAGAAATGTAAAGAGGTAAGACAGAAATAAAGAAATATACAGACATCAGAAGGCAGAGAAGGCAGTGAGATCATGTACTTGGGCTGAATGAATAGGGAATGAAATCAAAATCATATATTTATTATATTATGCTGTGTTATATTATATTATATAAACAACATATCACATATTATATAATATATAAGTTATTATATATAGGAAGTCATCAATCAGGACTCAAAGTTAAACCTGATATTCTCATATACTTTCTCTCACAGAAATAATATACCAGTCATGTTCACATAGCAGCAGAGAAAGTAATACTAGCTGATTGGCAAGGGATTTCCTAGGAACTGGGCAGGCTACAAAGAGCAGAAAAAAGACAGAGGAACAACTAGCTGGTAGTGGGAGACAGTACAGGAATATGACTAGGCACACTGACACTAGAGTCTCACGCTGACTTTGTTCAGCTATGACTGAGACAATACATGCTAAGAAAGAGAGCCTGCTGGCGAGCACATGAAGTCCTGTGAAAGTGTTTGTGCCTAAAAACCAAAGGATGAAAGTATTCAGGTGTTTGCAAAGTGGTCTTTCTAGTCACACACTGTGTAGCAACATTATCAAGACATTTATTTTTTCAGTACATAATAACTAAAAAACAAGGATGAATTAATGACCAAGGATAATCTCGAAATAGCTTATTTTGTAAATATAAGTATGACTAATTATCACCAGCTAGCACCATGTGTACTCGATTGACTAATAAGCTTTCTTATTTCATAAGAAGAATAAAAGAATTGAGGTAAAGATTATACCCAAATATTCATATTTCAAATTCCTATATAATCCTGGCACATTCTTAAGTGGTTTAAATAAGTGAAGAGCAGCAAAACAGCAATCTGAATGCAGTCAAATCCTGATCCAGCATTTAGGAATGTTTGGTACATTAATAGTTCTGTTCAAATTGTAGTGGTGTAGATACTTACCTAATATTATTGCTGAAGCACTTCTTTTCTCTCTCTCTCTTTCTCTCTCTCTCTCTCTCTCTCTCTCTCTCTCTCTCTCTCTCTCTCTCAATCACACTCTCATCTTTTTATTAACTTCCCACTCAACACCTTATGTGTTTTCCATATTGTAAATACAAAGGGAAATATTTAAAATATTCACTTGCTCATGCGGAAATGAAATCTAAATTTTATTATGCTACTTTAACATTGCATGTGTATTGAATAAGTATCTAAAAATTTATCTTGACCACTCTTTCTGTGTTACAATGAATGGCATAAACTGGTCAATTTCAATTTGTTACTATCAAAGTTAACTTTTTTACAACATTTTATTGATTATAGCAACCCCCTCAGATTTCCTCACTTACATAACAAAGGTAACAGAATCTACCTTCCTAGTATAGAAATGATTCATTATATAAATCATGGATGTAAAAAATGTGCCTAAAAATAGTGAACAGATGCCCCAAAATACTAATTACTTGTGACGAAAATAAGAATTTTTTTGGTGTATAAATTTTGTATTGGCAAGAAACATCATATTTTAAAACAAATATTTTACTAATCCCATAGTTGTTACAAAAGTCAAAATCATTTTCTTGTAATAGATTTGATTTGTTTTATCATTTTTTTAAGGAAAGTTACAGGCAGGAATGAAGATGAGCAGGAAACTGGAAGGAAGGAAGAGAGAAGAGGAGGAAGAGCTTTTCATTTATTCATTTTTGTTTAGCTGTTCACATTTGCTGTTCACCCTGGCCCCGGGTCTTGAACCCTGGACTTTGGGATGCATGTGGGACTGCTCCCAAGTGTACTAGACCACTAGGCCACCAGGGCGCACCCTGTTTTATCTTTTTAACTGGTATCACTCAATCCAGTAAATAGGTAACTGTATACTATAGAGACTGTACACTTATACCTTGCTAAAGGACATGTATAAGTATCATGTGCCAAATATTCAAACAAGTTTAGAAGATAAAATTAACTTGATTACTATTGAGTATAAAAAGATAAAGAATTTTAGGACATAATATACAAAAAATTGTCCATATACAATACACAATTAGTATACAAAGAACTAAGAAACAAGAAACAACTCAACTCACAGAGGCAAAGATAATCAGTAGTTGTCAGCACAGATGGTACAAACTGATAGACTACCAGACAAAGATGTTAAAGCAGCCATTATAAAAATGGTTCTAACAAATAAGGGTAGATAATCTCTAAAGAAATGGAAAGACAGAAAGTTTATGCAAAGAAAGATCAGATATAAGAGCTAAATAAAAAAGTTTGGTCTGAACAGCACAATGATCAAAATTTAAAATTTACTAGATGGATTTGATGGAAACATGAAGTTGACACAGCAAGTGTCAGTTAACTTGAAGACAGAGCAATAGAAATGATCCAATCTGAATAACACAGAAAATTGCTGAAAATAGAAAGAGAACAGAGCCTTAGATATCTGAGGAATAACAATAATTTTAATAACCATGTCATCAGGGTCCAAGAAAAAAAAGGAGGAAGAGTATTACGCTTTGAAACATATTTTAAAAATAGAGACCATTTCCTAAATTAGGCAAAATTAGCAGATTCAAGAAGCACAGCAAATTTCAAACTGGAGAAACTCAAAGAAATCCACATCTAAACACATAATAACCAAACTGCTGAAGACTGAAGACAGATAAAAAAATCTTGAAAGTGATTTCAGAAAAGTAACATGGTACTTTTGATAAAAATTTGAGTGACTGGATTTGTCATGAGAAGCCATGTTGGAAAGAAAGGAGAACATTTTGAAGTGAATAGCCAGTGAAAATATCTTTCAGAAATGAAGATAAAATAAAAATATCCTCAAGTGACAGAAAACTGAGAAGTCATAGCCACTGAACTGTTCTACAGGAAGTTCTTTGTATAAAAGTGAAATGATACCCAAAGGAAAATCATGACTGAATATTCAAATAAATAAAATATACTGTTCTTCTACACTTGAATTCTTTAAAATATGCTTCACAGTTAAAAGCAATTAGCATAACAATTTCTTTTAGGATTTTCTATGTAATTGGGTATGACAACTTTACTTTAAAAGGGTAGGGGGAGGGTTCAATCTATGGCAGAAAATTTCTGCATTAACATAAAGTAGCAGATTATGGATTGCAAGGAAACTGTGAAAAGTAAAGGATACCCATTGTAACCCCAAGAGCAATCCCTAAAATGAAAATACAAAGAGATATAGTAAAAACATAGATAAACTAAAGTAGAATAATAAAAAATTGCTCAAATAACACAAAAGAAAATAGGAAAAGAGAAAAAAGAATGAGACACGGAAGGAAAAAAATAGAAAGCAATGAAATGATATTTTTAGATCCAAATACATAAACAATGACACTAAAATGCAAATGCTCTAACAACCCAATGAATAGAGATTATAAACTTTAAGTGATCTACAAGAGATTCATTTCAAATACAATGACATAATTACAGCAAAAAAGAACAATGGAAACTGATGTTAGCAAAAATCACAGAGAAAGAATTTATGAAAATTTGCTCCTCCATAAAAGCAATGCAATAATGGTGAGAATGAGTATTGTGCTTCTCCAACCAAAGGCTTGAAGCAACCGAGGGAGTATTTATAAAAAAAATATGGCTGAACCTTGGTGAGAACAGTGAACTTGGTGACATTTTAACTTGCTCCAGATCTGTCTCCTTTTCTCCAGCTCTGCACTACCTTAAAAATAATAGCCTGTATTCCTGAAGGAGCGGTATGGAATTTGAGATGTCTGAAAAACCTCATTACCAATGAATTAGCATGATTTCACCTGCCCGGAGGTTCCCTGGAAGACCCAAGGCACACCTGATTTGGAGTGCGCACAGTGTGTAAAACCATTCCCTAGGGGAAAGAAAATTACTGAAAAATGTTTAAACTTTGCAACTGCCAACAGTGGTACATAACAGTTGTGAAACTGAGTAGACTACATAAAAAGCTTAGGAGTAGAGTAAAACCTAGGAAGACACATCTGTAGGAGCTTTGAAAATATTGGGCATGTATACACAGTTACGCACATATGTAGAGCTCTGCTCATGTTCTAGAAAGACCCAAAAAGGTATCAAGCTGTCAATTACTCCTGAGGTGAGACTGTGCAAGCAATAAGTGATGGTTACAGGAGACTTGCCAACCACCTGACTGAGTGTTGAAACCGTGCCCCTCTACACATACAGTCACAGCATATTCTTAACAATTTTCAGGTGTCAGTAATTTAAGGAAATCTCTGTCTAATCATTAGCTGATACTAAGCAAATAAAGCAGAGATGTCAAGGTCCACAAATAGCAAAGAAGAGAGACTTTCTAGAATTAATCTCAAAAACTCACTAAACAAACAAATATAATTAAAACAAATAGTAACAATAATAAACAATGGGGAGGAGGGAGAATCTGACTGCCAGAGTTACAATACTATTTTAAATGTCCTATTTTTAACAGAAATGTATCAAAATACATGCAAAGAAACAAGAAAGTTTGACCCATATACAGGGAGAAAGAAAAATAAATAGAAACTTCCTGAAGGAATACAGACAATACGTTTACTAGGAAAAAACTTTGAATCTGCTATATTAAATATGTTAAAAAGCTAAAAGAAATAACACCTAAATAACTAAAGAAAAGCATGAGAATGTTGTCTCACATTGAAGACTATTAATAAATGGATAGAAATTATTAAAGAGAACTGAAAAGAAATTCTAACATTAAATATCAAAATAATTAAAATGAAAAATTCACTAGAGAGACTAAAGAGCAGATGTGATCAGGTAGAAATAAGAATCATTCAACTTGAACACATCATTTGAGATTATTCAGCTGGGGAACAAAAACAAAAAGGAAAGAAGAAAGAAGTAAAATGAACAGACCGATGGAACATCAACAAATTTACAACATACACAGAATGGATGTCTGCAGAGTGAAGACGAGAGACAGAAGAAAGCGAAAGGAATATTTGAAGAAATAATGGATGAAACTTTCCCCCAAATGGCATGTATTAATCTACACACCCAAACACTCAACAAGCTATAAGTACATTCAGAGATTTCTAATGCTAGACACATCATAATCAAAGTTACAAAAGGAAAAGACAAACAACTTTGAAAGCAACAGAAAATAACTGATTCATACAATCATATATGTATGTTGTTTAATGATGGGCATGCATTCTGAGAAATGGATCAGTAAATAATTTCATCATTGCATGACTGTTATACAGGGGAATTACACAACCTAGATGGTATAGCCTGCTACATACACCTATGTTCTATATAAGACGACTGTCATATATAGTCTATCATTTACACGTGACTATATTAAGGAATTATTCACAAGATTAACAACGGATTTTGCATCAGAATCCATGGAAGCTAGAAGAGAATGGATTAATATATTCAAAACAATTGAGGATAAAACATTCAACCAAGAATTTTATATTCATAAGAACTATCCTTCAAATGCAGGAGAAATGGTGTTAATTGCTGAATGACTACAGGGTTTCCATTAAGGGTGATGAAAATGTTTTGGAAGTAGATTGTGAATTTAATAATTGCCATTAAATTCTTCACTTTAAATGGCTAATTTTGGTATATGAATTTCACCTCAGCTTAAAAAATGAAGGCAGAATTAAAGATCTTCTTTTATAAACAATGACAGAAAATTCACCACTTGTGAACTTGTACTATAAGAAATACTAAAGGAAATCCTTTATATTAAAGTGAAAGGATACCGGTGACTCTAATCTATATCAGAAATAAAGAACAACACTAGTGTTAACTTCAAAAGTAAATATAAAGAGAGGAATAATGCAATTTTTGCTTATAATTGTCCTCTATTTTATATAAAGCAATTACATAGAGCAAAATTATATTATAAATCTGTGTATATGGAAATGCTATGTATAAATATATAATTTGCAACAACAACAACATAAAGGAGAGTGAATAAGAGCTTTATAGGATCATATTTCTTACATTTTATTTTAATTAAGTGGAAATTAAAAGTAATAGAATAGAAAATAATATGCCATAAAAACACTAATCAAAAGAAAATTGGAGAGGCTATATTAAAATCACAACAAGTAAATTACAGAGGAAAAAGAATTATGAAGGACAAACGAGGTCATCACATAATGATAACAGGGTCAATACATCAAGAAAGAATATCAATTCTAAATGTACATGCACCTAAGAAGAGAGCTTTAAAATACATGAAGATTTTACATAGTAAAGATGTCAATTCTCCCCAAAACTGATCTACAGATTTAACATGGTTCCAATAAAAATCCACTCAAGATTTTCTTCGTGTATACAGATAATTTTATCCTAAAATGTTTATGAAAATGCTAAAGAGGCAGAATAACCAAAACAATTTTGAAAAAGAATAAAATTGTAAGAATGATTGCAGCCAACTGTAAGTCTTACCAGAAAGTTCCAGTACTCTAGACAACAGACGGTGTACTACTGGTATAGGGATACTATTTGTATCGGAACGGACATACAGATTTATGCAACAGAATTAAGAATCCAGAAAGAGCCACACAAATATGACCAACCAAGTTTTGACAAAGATTCTGAGACAAATCAATGAAACAAAGACAGACTTTTTAACAAAGATGCCAGAATAATTAGACATGTAGAAAAACAAACATCATACCTTATACAGAAATGAAGTCAAATGGAGTAAAGTAGTAAAGCTACCAAAATTTTGCAAGAAGGCAACAAGTTCTTTTACATAATGTCAAAAGCAGAAAAAATATAACTTGTATAAGTTCATCGAAATGGAAACTTTTGCATTGAAAAAGAGATATTTTTAAAGAGAACAAAGATACAACCTACTGACTGAAAGGAAATATTTGCAAGTCACATATTCCACAAAGAACTTGTATCTATAATATATAGAGAGTTCTCATGTAATAACTCTCCAAAAGCATTATACTGAGAAAATGAAAGCCAATCTCAAAAGGTTACTGTACAATTCTGTGTATATGGCAAAATGACAAAATTAGAATGACAGAATACAAAGCTATCGTTAGTAAGAGTCTGAGTTGAGTAGAGTGTGATTAGCAAAAGGTAACACAGAGGAGTTTGTCTGGGATGTTCTGTATCCTAATTTTCGCAGTGCATACCCAAAAAGAGCTACTCAAGTAATAATATTTCAGAGAGCAACATAAGAAAAGGTACATGAAAAAATTCGTGATATCACTAATTAAGTCCAGACCAGTATTAAGAGCATTGTGCCAATGTCAATTACCTGGTTTTGACAATGTACTCTGATTTTGTAAGATATTGTCATCAGGGGAATCCATGTGAAAGGCATAGAGAATTCTATACTATTTTTGCAATTTATGGTGCTTCTTAAACATCTCAAAGTTTAAAATTATATTAGAAACTCAAGAGTATGAAAAGTTATCAGATTTTTAAATGGACAAAAGATGTGAACAGTTGGTTAAGGACGATACCTAGATGGCCATAAACAAATGAGAAGATGCTCAGTATCATTAGCCAGTTAGGCAAGCAACTTAACACTTCAGTAAGATAGTCTTATGGCACATCCTGGTGGCTGGGGTGTGAAGCCCATGCCTGCAGTACAATCCTTGTACAATCCAAGGACCCAGGTTCACAGTCTGAGACCAGGGGAACAACTACAATGAACAACTCAATGAATAAAATCCTTTGTTCTCCTCTCTCTTCCTTCCTGCCTGCTGCCTGCCTGCTTTCCTTCTTCGTTAAAAATACTAATAAAAAGATACCCTTGCACACCTATTAACAACATAAATATCCTTTACCTTGAGAAAAGGACAAATTGTAGTGTGCCTGAACCATGTAACGCTATTTGAGAATAAAATGTTCATACACGCAACTCCCTCCCTGAAGCTCAGGTGGCTGAGGTATGGGATATATAAGCCATGGACCCAGGTTCGAGATCTGGGTTGGAAAAAATAATAAGGTGAATTTTTTTTAAATGTCATACGTTCAATAACCTGAATGAATGTCACAGGCATTGTGCTGAGTGAGAGAAATCAGTCGCAAAAAGTTGCAGCAGAACTCATCTATGTGACATTCTGAAAAACAAAAAAACCACAATGAACAGGTCAGCATTGCCAGGAGTTTGGTTGTGGGAGGGATGACTACGGAGGGGTAGCATAACGGAGTCCTTGGAAGGATGAAATCTGTTGTGTATCCTGGTTTGGGCGGTAGTCACGAGAATGTATGCATGTATTATTAATGATTGAAAACCTGTACAGCCAGAGTTCATTTTACTATACATTAATTTACTAAATATTTTATAAAATTAACGTAATGATTCCACTGATATGATCATTTCACAACCTAGAAATTTAAAAATATGCTCAATTGCATACGTAGCATCTTCGAAAGAATTGTATGAAGATTAACTCGTTCGGAATGATCCTATGATGTAAATCCTAGAATTCTTCTGCATTTAACACACCAGGAAAATAAAACAAATTAACGCTAAACAATTTGTCTAAAATGAAAGTGCCAGGAAGTGGTGAGATTGTGATTAAAAGGAAGCTTCAGTCAAAGACTAGAGTCTCTGCTGCTAAGCAAGAAAGGTACCAAAGCAGTAGGTTGTATGCTCCAGGCCCTTTAGAAGACAATCTCTCCTAATTAACCAAACTATCCGAGTTACTTATTAACTGATATTTTCTGAAAAAAGATCTTATAATTTAGAAAGAGAAATTAAAACGCCCAATTAGTCCGAAGGAGAAATAGAAAGATCTGTCATAATTTGCACATCATTGTCCTACATTGCACTGATGAGCACAGGTTAATGGTTTCTTGTCATGAATTTCTTCTCTCCTTGCATAAGCTCATATGATGCCTGCCACACACCCACACACACCCACACCCACACACACATATATAAAGTTTTATAATTCAGAAAACAGCCAAAGGAAATTTAAGTTTCTTACAGTAGCTGGAGGAGGAGTTGCTGGGTTTGTTTTTTTTTTGAAGCTCGTTAGCTGGTATTAAAATTAATTTCTAAAGGCACACAGGACAATGGCACTAAAAAGATTATTAATTTATGCGGCCTTGATTTCTGTTTGTTTCTACCACATTGCCTCTGCCTACATTTAGAGTTGTTAATGAAAACTCACATATGCCAATGTGCTGAGCCAAGACAAAAAGAAAGTAATACAAGAATCTCTCTTTGAGGAAAAAGAAAGAATAATGTTACTATGGACCATTACCAAATTATTGTTTTTAAATAGAATGAAAAAAAATAATTGAGTGCTGTTGTTTAAACAGACCTGTCCCTGCAAGATCCAATGATCCAATGCGACTTTTAGGAGAAAACAGAACCAGATATACAGTTTCAAGAGAAAAATGGATCTTATAAGTTGCTTTCTTTTTGGTGGGGGGTGGGGGGGACAGGGGACC
>RJWH01011092.1:0-13683 GCA_004363575.1 Solenodon paradoxus | reverse complement strand
TCCTGCAGAGAAAATATATTTATTTAAGAAACTCCTTAGGCAAAAGTTGATTATCACAAATATAAAACATACGAGTGAAATTACTTCAATAGACATAAAAGTCTAGTGGCAGATGTATAGTTATAAAATTACAAAGGGCAATTAAACCTAAAAATAATATAAATATGGATGCCCTGGTAGAACAGAGGTTTGTTCAGCCGCCTTTGGCCAGTGCAGTTCACATCCATTACAAGCAATTGATTTGCATCCTGTGGCTGGGTGAACACCATGGGGAACAACTAAATAAGATAAATGAAGTGCTCCTTTCTCCTCTCTTTTCCTATCTGTCTACCTCTGCTCACCTTAATTCCTGCCTGCAACTTCTCTTTAAAAAATAACATAAATGTTGAAAATGGGCAATTAGAGACAGAGGAAAAAGCAGAAAGACTACTAATACTAAGGGATATACATGTGCATTAAACATGTACATGAAAACTTCTGATACTTAAAACTCTGAGTAGTTAAATAAAATAAATTGAATAAGTGACAGATTGCAATTAGATACAAAAATTCCTGTTCCCTATGACTTAGATAAATATGCACAGAGAATGTCTCTCCAAC
This sequence comes from Solenodon paradoxus, assembly GCA_004363575.1. Taxonomy (NCBI): domain Eukaryota; kingdom Metazoa; phylum Chordata; class Mammalia; order Eulipotyphla; family Solenodontidae; genus Solenodon; species Solenodon paradoxus. The sequence goes on along the minus strand of RJWH01011092.1, from coordinate 13,083 downwards.
GCTAACCTTACTTTGAGCAGAGAAGTTGTTGAAAGAGAATTTAAAGGAGAGTGTACACTTTTCCCACTGAACCTTGTGACTTCCAGACCAAAGGATTAAAATATAGTAAAAAATGAGCAATGAGAAGTGAAACAGGGTTTTGATTTTTACAGCTATGCTAATATATACAGGAAAAACTTTTGCTTAATTTTAATTTTTCTTAAAATGTTAATGAGCCTAACCAGTACAAGAAATGAATTCAGGTAACAAAATAGTCAGAGAAATCAGCCATTTAACTCTGCTTATTATTTCAGTAGCAAACCTTTTTAAGGAATTATTTTCCTACATGCACTTTTGGTGTTTCTCCTCTCTTGAACTACTTTTCTCATTAATGTGTCTTGGTTGTCCTCATTCTCCATTATCGTAAACTTTGAATGTCAGTGACTCAGTCCTTATGTTTCCTAATGATAAGTTACAGTTTCATATATTAACACATCTGCTGCTCTTCTCTTTATGACTTATTTCACTTTATGCTGCAGAATTTACGTGCTGTATGTGGTTTATATTCAGAACTATCTCTGCATTACAATTTAAGATCCTTACACACAGGCTGTTTTGGCAAGTTTCCTAACTGCTATAGTTTTAAGCCCTAGAATGGTGCAAGGTACATTGTGGGGACTCAATAACACCATGCTAAAGAGTCAATGACTCTCATATTGTCCCCCATGTAAAATAGATATAATAATATCAAGGTTTTTTTTTCATGTTCTAAAATAGCTTCCTGGAAAACCACAATAAATCCATGAAAAGATAGTTACCAGCAATTATGTTAACTTATGCAAAAGAAATGACAGGAAAGACATTAACCACTACAGAAAAGATTCAAGATAACTAAATGGTTTTTTTTTAATGCCCTTTTTTTGTTTTTTTTTTTTCTATAACACCAAGTAAACAGCTACAAATTTCACCTAGCTGGGGATTAAAGAGACTTTTCTTTTATTATTATACTCTTTTTGCCAACTATATTCCTGCATATCAAGTATCACAGAAATCCTACAGAAAACAAATGCAAAATACTATTTTACTGTATTTGGAAGAGGCCTCCACCAAAAACATGAGACTGTAATAAGTTCCTTGGATCTGATTATTTGGGGCTTTGGGATTTGCACTAGTGTCCTGTCTACAAATGACACTAAATGGATTTAAAGATGTTCATTATGTCGTCAAGAATCTCATTCTGTTCTTGGTCTATAATCTATATTAATCAGTTAATAAGAAATGAAGAGAGACGACTATAAAATGAAAACTTACATGTTCTGAGGAAATTCTAAGTCATCCTGCCACTTCCAGGAATGATTTTCTCCTTTTTTATGTAAACCAACCCAATAAGTATATGTGATTCTTGATTTAATAAAGATCTGTGGGAAAATTAGAATTTCTGGCATTATTCATAATATCAATCTTAACATTTTATCTGTTAGGCTGGCCCAGGGACAAAAGCAGCAGCGGTCATGCCCGGGAAAACGGCAGCCAAGCCGGGGAAAAAGGTGGATGACGTCAGAATAAGGGATGCAACCCCCACACCTGGATTCACAGGGCCAATCCCCAATCATGACATGGGAAGCCCTCGAAATTCCTCTGCTTAAAGAGCCAGTCCCCCCCTTTGTTCTGGCGCGCGACTTCCAGACTTGGGAGTTTCGCCCTGGTGTGAAAACCCCAATAAAGCCCTGACTATTCTGCTTTTTATCTGATTGAACTTTTCTCCTCGTGGAGCCCAGAAAAACCTTACATTATCCACAGATAAATGCCATAAAATACTAGTTATATTTTTCTTCCAACATCCCAAACATCCTTATGATAAGTGGAGCAAATATTAAATTCTCTATTGTGTGGGGAAGAAATTAGAAAGGTCTCAATGAATGAATCACTCAAATAGGTGTGTCTAGATGAAGGATATCAAAAAAAGACATGAAGGACTTATTAAACATATCTATATACATGAGATTAAATAAATACAACAAAAACTTAGTTTTCCTCTTCATTAGAAGATACTTTAATTAACAGGGGGATGAGAGTGGGAATCTGGAAATATGGAGCTACCCGCACTAAAGAATTAGTGATGTATCTTAAAGCATCAGTAAAAAACCAAAATTATCCAATATTGGAAATTGCCACGTCCATGTCCAACCTGGCTAAATGACAAAGTCAACAGCTGGGAAGAAGAAGGGCTTCAAAGAAGAGTTCTTCATGAAACAGGACGTGGTGCCTCTAACCGAGCTTTCCTGGGAATCATGATTTGTGGAATCATGATTTGCTGTATTGGCTTATTCATATATGCGGGATTAATTCAAAATAATAATGAAAATAACAAATTCCCTACTGGAAGAGGGACTGGGAATTTCTCTGAAAAATGGGACTATTACAACCAGGCAAAGTGATACTGAAAAAACTAAACCCACCTATGCCACTCTCTCTATCCAAGGGCAACAATATACTTATAAATTACCCAAGAAATTGACTCAGAAAATATCCCCAACTGCCTCTATGGGAGATATAGTAAATCAACTATAGCAAGGGAAATTATTTCAGCCTCCATTCATTTACACAGTTGGCCCATTAATGATGTAGGTTAGATCTAAAAACAAAAAAAACTATTCCGATCCCCTCCCACAGCATTGCCCTCACCTTACAATAGCTTATAAGATTAAAGGAAAATTATGGTTCCCACCAAGAGGAAAAAATAATGCAGGACGACTGCCTGCTCCCCCATTACCATGTACAGGCGCCTATGACGAAAATGGAATCAGAATGCACAATAGGGGACAAAAAGTAAAACTATTAGAACAACTTATAAAGGCTCATAAAAATAGGACCAACACAAAAACTGGGCAGCGAGAACTTGCTAGATGACAAAAGGGCCTGCCAGATTCAATTCAGCTTGGCATGCATTTAGGAATTTGATAAATAACTTTCTAACCTTTCGCAAGTCTGTCAAATTCTCTTTTGTCTCACACCTTGCCTTAAACAAGATCCTATCAAAAGGGCAGGTAACTCATTTACTTAAAAAACAAAAAACACTATGCGTGTCTGTGCTTTCGGTTTACGTAACCTTAAGACTGAAAGCTGCAAAAAGAAAGTATAAAAAACCTGCCTGCTTGCAATAAAGACGGAACAAAGATTCACTCTGCCTCCGAGTCTGAGTCTCTATGTCTCCCACGTGCCAACGCCTTACCCACCTTCGGGACCCCCTGGATCCTGCTGCGGCTGGACCGCGGCAGGAAATAAAACAAAAATCAAGACTAGAAATTACACAAGGAAAAAAAAAGAAAAACAAACAAAAATATGTGGTCAACAAGGTTGGGAAGGTGTCAAACTCACTAGAGATCAGGTAAACACAAAGTATATAAAGATAAATATTTTAACCATTCAATTGGCAAAATCTAACAGTGCCAATATCAAGTTTGTCGGATGGACTAGGTGAAGAATTATCTTTAAAACTGTTGAAAAATTATATTGAAAACTAATGTGGAATTATCATATAGAGATGATCTTTCTTATACCCATTGCCCAATAATTCTACTTCTAGCAGATTTGTGATTAAGAAAAGACACAACATATGAGAAAATACTGGAGAGAAAATCATCTAAGGATGTTTAATGAAGGACTATTTGTGACAACAAAATCTTAAAATAGCACAAATTCCCATATTTCTAGAGATTGACAAAAGTATATTCATACAGGTGAATATTATGCATATGTAGAAATGAAGAGATGTATCTACGAGTTTTGTAAAAGGTTGTGCCATTTATTTGCTATGTACATTTAAGTAAAGAAACGTCCTTGAGTATTTTCTTTATCCAAAAGTTGAAAATCTTACTACCTGCTATGAACATTTTGTGCACTGAAATCATGAATAGAAAATGTCTTAAACAGATTTAACATAAATATTTCACAATTATGTCTAATAATTAATACTGATATATTTTATTCACTTCAAATACTATATTAATTTAAATGTAATACAATACATTTTCTTTAAGAGGTTATGTATGTATTTCTTTCATTCATTCTTTTTCTCTCCCTTCTCTTTTTCTCTCCCAAGCACACAACAATCCAACATTTATCCTTTGCATTCACAACATATTAAGGGATGATTGTAAAAGCCTACCTTTCAATGCTTAGGAAAAATGTATGGGTATTGAAGAAATATGTTAAAAATATACTTTCCTACTTTTAAGTTTTTGAAAAAGTGTTAAAAATAAATATCCATTAATTATTTAGCTCATGCTTTGGTGAGAATTGTAGATATAAATGTATAAGAGACAATCTGCTTTTAAATATCACTGAATTTTGGTCACTGTTTACATTCTTAATCTTTGCAAAGCGGTGAAAGACTACGAATCCTTACCCATTAGTGTAAAAGTGATGCTTTTCTAGAATAAAGCAAGTCACAGAGTGTGTATAGTGCATAAATATCTATTCCAGCTTTAGATACTGACAGCAAGATTATTGTCAAAAGAGCTGAAACTATGCAGCCTACTTTTTGCCTGAATCAGGAGTAAAGTTTCAAGATATTTAAAAGAAGTTAGAATAGTTTGTGTAAATACAAGTGTGACAGTTATAAGCAGATTTGTTTAAACTCTGCATTCCAAACTTCAATAAAAGTAATAACACTGAAGATAAAAGAATTGGAAATTATAGGAAATAATATTGATAGAACTAAATATCGCAAGTGGAATCCAGTACCTAAATTGATTCATTAGGAGCAAATCCAGAGAATCTACTAGATTGACTTTATAGTCCCAACCTATATAACGGAATGGAAAATATTATCTAGATTTTCTCTTTTAGAAAAGAGAAGCTTCCTACTGTTATAGTGCATTATGAGTAACATAAAAATTCACTTTTGAAGAAACATTTTAGCTATTATTTTCTTTATATTTCATTATCATTTTTCCAAGATCTGATATTCCCTTAAAAATGATTCCTCCTAAATACTGATGGTAGAAGAGAACTCAGTTAAATGAGAAGTCATCTACTTAAGACTGCTCGTGGGATTAAAGGAAATTTATCTTTCACCTTGATTTTATCCATAGGCTAAGTACTATAAATCTGATATATGTTATTATGTAATGAAACACATATAATAAAAACACTTGAAATACCAAGGCAACCCTAACAGACCGATTTCTCTTGATTTAAAACAATGTTTCTTCCAGATCTCTCTAACACCTGTGACTCTCCTCTTCAGGTAAAACTGCACGAGTATGTACAGTTGCTTCAGACCAAATGGATCAAATATATTGGATAAAAGTCTAAACAATTATCCTAACGTAAAATACACAAACTTCTCATAAAACACTTAAGTTTATCAAGTAAACATACCTGCTCCTCCCTGTCCTCAATCTTAACGAGAGTAGAACCTAGGTCTTGGCATGACTTCTTACTATCCTCCCAAGTTTTCTCTTCTTTTGAAAAAAAGTAACAGCTTTTTCCACAGCATGACCATTCTCTTTGACATCTGTCACAGTCTTTTTCTGAAAACAATAGAAACCATAATCTTCAACCTCAAGATCATTTAGAGACCTGTGCATTTTTATGTTTCATTGCTTACTTTATACTGAATGACTAGAAAAAAATGGGTTATTTCCCAGTATCTCCAAACTTTGGGAATATCTCTTCAGTGAATTTCTGTGCTAAGACAGTGGGATAAGGGACCGTCTCTGACAACCTAAGGCAGATGTTAAGAATACACTGAGAAAACTTGATACCTCCAGCACCAATACATTTTAGTAATGTGAGGAAATCTCTCTGCAGAGAAAACACAACCAAACTGAATATATGGTACGGTACTAATTTAAACTGAATTGAATCAAATTAATTCAATTAATTTCTATTGAGGAAAATTTATCCAGAAGCACAAAAATACCCAAATATCAAATCAATATGACAATATAAGAGTGTGCTCTTACTTTTGATAGTCAAGCCTTTAATTAGCTATAATAAAGTAGGTTTGATAAGAAAATATAAGCAAAATAGAAAATTGTGACAAGGTTTAATATAAGTTTTAATATTACATATTCACATGAGAGAGAAGGAAACAATTGTATTAAAAATGTATAAGCCATCAGTTTGCATATTCATCACATACCTGTGCTAGCGGGGAAAACTGTGTGAACTTCAAATTTTGACGAGGAAACATTTAATTCTTTCATATCATTCTCATTTTCCTTCACAGAAGGACTCCGAAAATCTTTGTATTATAAAATTAAGATCATGAATGAATTTAACATAACATTATTATGATCATTTACCTAATTATAAATAACAAATTAACTAGAATTCCTTCACAGAATTCAGAGAAAACACAAAGTTAAAATATTTTGATGTAAGATACATTAAAGATTTTTAATAAAACTACATATAACTTGTTACATATTTCATTAAAGTATATAAAAAAAGTAATCAATGTTTGTAAAACAGAAAAATAAATGGGAATAAAAATTTTAACTGGTTTTATGCCTAAATTTACTCTTCAAATAAAGATTTCAAAGTTTGTGAAACAGCATTCAGTATTTCATTTAGTATTTGCATTCAGAGTTAAATAAAGGAATATGGCATTATAGTATATTCAGGATGGATTCAGTGAATATACTGTGGAAAATAGCTGCATCTAATGTACAAAAAGAAAGTTAAAAACCTCTGAAAGTTAAAACTCTTCTCAAAACTCACAAAAATGAAACAAATTGAAATGCATGGTTTGTTCAGTGCATACTTTTTTTTTTATATTGAGAATTTTTTATACAACTGAGAATCTTCCCTTCCAATTCTGCTACCACCCACCATCATTCAGGCATATTCAATGTATACTTGCAAAATTGTAATCACATCAACAGCAGTCTCATAATTTCTGAATTATAACAAATATAACTATCCAATTCAACAATCCATTCCAATTTTTATATACTGACCTCGAGTTAAAAAGATATTGTGTGACCTGTAGTGCTAAATTTTACCATTTCTTTTGATTGATCATTTCCCTTTTCTGTTCCTTTTGTTTTTTCAAGACTCATAGTAAAAGACAATTCTTCCTTTTGTTTTTTCAAGACACATAGTAAAAAACAATTCTGGCAACCCTCCAAAAATCTTGCACCACAGCCTTCTTGCACATCTAAAATTACTCAAGTCCAGACCACTCTACTCACCAACTCATCTCCATCACACCAGCCATGAAAATAAGATGGCAAACATATCACTGTATCATACAGGTATAGATTAAGGCTGATCACATTTATAATTTTCACCACTACTTTATCCCTGAATACTATTCAGTATGCTAATTGAGTCACACTGCTTTCTGAATTCAACAACTACTTCAAGTACTTATACTTTTCCTAAATTATCTACTTAACCTCTCCTGGATTCTCCCTCTCAGAAGATGGCCTTATCTTCTACATCTTGTAGAAATAGTCGCCATCAGTCATAAGTTCCCTTCAACTCTTGCTTCTGCTCCCATAAACACAGATTTTTGTTGATCTGTTTCAGAAAAAAAATTGCTTCACTTTCCACGGTAAAAGTATAAAACTCTCATCCTCGTCTGAATCTAGTGTGAATTTCATCTCCCAGTGTATCTTTAATTATTGCTCTCTCATTCAGTGTCTCTCTTAAATCCTCAACATTTTTCTCTAATGTTTCTTCTCTGATGTGATTATCTCAAGTCAAATTTCTACAAAAAACTTGTTCTTTGTTTTGCAATGCTTCATCACAGTGTTTTTTTTTTTTTTAACTTTTAGAACTCAGGAGCCAAAACAAAATTATTCATAATCCTTCATGAGACACTTTCTACATTGCTCCAAGAACTAAGTTTTCCATTATTTGTTATGTAGTCAATTTGAGTTTTACCAAAACTGTCCCTAGGTCCCGAGTCATTGCATTCACATACTTCTTTATATTTCATTTCATTCCATCCTCCTACCTCCCTCACAGTGTAACTGAATCCCATGGCAATCACCAATTGACACATTTATACATAGTTTTATTGCTACTGTGAATTCACCAACATAGTAATATTTATTTTCAATTGTTTTAATATTTTTAACCTTATAAAAAGAGAGCAAGGGATTCCAATACAAATACTTTTGGAACTTACTCCTTTTCATTTTATATTATCTTACTAAGACGCAGCCACATTGCTGCATATCAAATAGTTCATTTGACTATTATAAAGATCCATCTTGTGTACAGAGAATACATTTATTTTCCCAATAATTCTCATTTTGATAGTTTTGAGATATCTGATAATGTAAACAGACTGCCATGAACCTCTAGTGATGTGTACTGTTTGCCATGTATGAAGATTTCTATTGGGTGTGAATTTAGAACCACTGGATCATTTTCCCCTTTGGAAGAAAACACCTAAATTTTACAAAGGGGTTGTACCAATTCATACTCTCAACTTTTAAAAAGTAGCTGTACCAAGATAACGTGAATCCACCTACTTTCAATACATAGAAAAATTTTTGTTTAGAGTTAATTAAAAGTAAAATTTTCTGTATTCTCTATCTCCACATCCTAACCTTGAAATATGTCTAGCAATGCAGTCTGGATTTGATCATATTCACTATTCCACTGAATCTAATCTATCAAATATCATTAGTGGCATATACCATGACAAATTTTATATAAATACTTTTGATCATTATATTACTAGATCTTCTTCTACTCTATGCAACCCTTGACTATCTTAGGCCTTCTTTCACTGATGCCATGCAGTTTTTAATTCTCTCCAACTTGTCTGTCCAAAGAATCTTCTTTTTTCACTGTTCATCGCCTACATACTTCTCGATGATGATTTAACGGAGGCTCATCATCTTGACCATTTCTCATCTGACATAATGTACTCTCCTGAGATTTATGAGGCTCTTTATGATGACTTGTTATATTAATTGATGAGTTCACTGACCTTATCTCTAATCTAGACATCTCTCTTAATACCCAGACATCTATCCACATCATTTACGGGCTGATGGTCTATATCTATTTTCAAAAATTCACTCTGGAGACATAGACAATTAATCCTTTCGTATTATCTATAGTGATAGACCAAAGGCAACTTACTATCATTAACAATAAACAAATAATAAAAAATAGCCAAATGTTTTTCTGGTGTTTTCTGTACTCGGTGGTATATATTCACCAGGGTCTGTAAGACAATAACTGAATAATATCACCATTCCCTTTTCTTTTTCACCCATTCCATCAAATGCATAATTTAGCAATTCTGTGTCTTGAATGTTTTCATATGCATTCCTTATCCTTCATTACTTCTTTCAAAACACTAACTCAGACAGTCATTGTCACTAAACCTGATTCCCTAAGCAATCTTCTATTTTATCCCTTACCACTTCTTAAGCCACTCAAACCAATCCTTCCCATCTTAATCTGATCATTAGACTCATGTTGTAAATATTCTGGTGGTTTATTTTGTGTTTAGGGGGTTAATCTAAAAGTTCTTAACATTTCATGATATTCATGAAGTTGCAATACTTAGCCAAATCTCTTTCAGCCAATTATTTTCTTTGACCAGAAACTGATTCTTCTAAAATATAAATATATACTTTTTCATATTTTTATTTCTTTCTTTGTTTCCTGACTTATCTAAGTAAATCAAAATGTTGAATAAATAAATCTAAGAATTAATGATCACCAAGGAAAGCATACTTTAAGTGTTGTGCGAAAGTCTTTCAAAAGTTGAATAGAAATTTATCAAAACTGATAACCTTTTAATCCTTTTATTGTTTTCAACAAATTTCACTTATCTCTAGGAAATCTATTGATTTCCTGTTCCAATTTGAATTAGTTTCATATTTAGATCAAGATTTCATCATGCAGCTTTTTATATTTCCTAGACTTCTCATTATCTTATTTAATAATTTTATTGAAATAAAATTATTTTAAAACATTATATAATTTTAAGGCATATATTATTAAATATGAGCCTCTGCATATATGATACTAGGTTCACAATTAATGAGCTAATTCTCGATAGTAATTATTCAGTTAATTTTTCCTTTTGAGTTAAGCACTATTGTGGCATGATTAAGTATATGATATTCAAATAAATAATATGCCTGTTTTCTAGTTATTGGAATCAGACCAATGAGAAAAATTTAATGTTGTATAAAAATAGACACATTAAGTATGCAAGCCAAACTGTACATATTAGAAAATGTGTTATTACAGCTTTTGCTATTTTGTAGTTTATGAAACAAAGAGAGCAAAATTAAAAGCAACAGATTACCAAAATTGCCAACATCATCAAGCACTAGCATTTCTATAGAACTTTATAGTTTATAAAAGTTCAGCAAGATCCCATAATTATAATCATTTATTTTTTTTTTTTACAGCCTCAATATTCTCATAAGAAATGTGCAAAATTGATACTCACACATATATAATAAGCCTATGATGGCCAACAGGAGTAAAACACATAACATTCCCAGATTTACTGCAATGATATGCCATGGAATTTCTGTACAAAAGCAAAGTATATAATAGGCATCAAGCAAAGTAAAGCCCTCAGAATTAGAACAAAATGGAAAAATATTCTAAGAAATGATATTGGCATTTCCTATGATAACAAATATCACTGGGTATTACATTTAAGTATAACTTTTAAAATATAATGAACCAGATGTATAATATCAATTATGTATAGACACAATTATGTTGTCAGAAATCAGGACACAGAAAAATCTTTACCTCTCTTTTTGTGAATATGATGTATTTTGGCCTTCTGTTTCTTTGAATTTGGGAATTTCAGGTTCACGTACATCATTTTCTCCTCACTCATTTTTGAGAACTACAATAAGGAATTTATTGCAATGTTTCATATAGCATAATTAACATTGAAAAATGAAAACATTCATTACAAACTAATACATCTACTTGAATGACAAGCATGATAGTCTTAAATAAGTGAACTAAAGTAACTTATCTGAGACTATCAGAAATATATACACACACAGATGCATGTATAATTGGTGAGATAAAAATATATATAAATATATTATAAATAAATATATTTGTATCCAATGTGTTCTTCACCTCCGCTAGGCTTATATAAAAAACATTTCCACAGAAAAAGCATAATAATCTTTTTTCCCTAGAAATATAACAGTGACAGAACAGAAGAAAATGTACTTCTAAAATAACACCCATGTTAAATATAGAAAGACGATAACTGGTGTTCCTAAAAAGACTATAATTACGGTTTCTAATTATATTGCAGTTTGAGGAGAAATAGCTTTGCGAAATCGTCAAATAATTAGAAATGTGCTAGTGAGAGAACAACTACCACTGGTTTTCCAATAAATGTCTCTGCCACAGGGTATGATTATAAAGTAAATTGTTTTAAGTTTATGTATTTTTCTAGTTATCTCACCTTATTTAGTTACTTTAATTGAATAGCTATATACCTACATAACAAGAAAACCAATTTATAAAAATAAACTGTATTTGATAAACAGGAAAATCATATTACTAAAACATTCAAATTTTTCACATTTAACTTTAAGATGAGGGCATTTATAAACTTTAGATATTTCATTGCTAACCACTTACAAAGCATCAATAATGCTGAGAAAAAAAAACCCACAGATTTGTATTGCCTAAAAGAGTTATTTCCATGAGATAGCTGAGGATTAAAAAAAGCACACTTTGTATAGTAATTATTATGACCTACTCATTTCATCTGCTCCTGTCTTCACTTGTAGAATTAAACAAACATTAGATATTAATTAACATGGATCCCAAGATCATTCTTTCCTGCAAAACCCTCCCAGCTTTCTACATAGCTTTCATATAAAAGAGTCTACTTTATCCCTCTTTGCCTAATAACTTAGCAGCAGAGGTCTGCGTTACATACCTGCATAGGCTGATAATACCTGTGTGTGTGTGCCTTCAGGTCTCACCAGCTGGAGGACAGCCCTGAACAGGAACACAGCCTGGATGTGCTCGCTCTGCGGTCTACTCTTATTTTATGAGTTCAGAAGGTGCTTGTTACTATACGTGACTGCTTTAGAGAGATCACGTGAGAAAAAAGAGATGACATTCAATATTCCCACACAGAAAGTTTCCATTGCTGTCAGATTCTCATTTACTCCCACACTGTGTAAGTAAGAGTGAGAGAGAATTAAATTGCACAACTGTGTGGACCTATAATGGATCGACTCAAAATTAAGCTTTGTAAGTTACCATAAAACTTGAAAAGTCAAAAAAGAGCCATATCAGAATTTCATGAGATAAGGAAATCAACAATAAAACGGTCAGGATCATAATAAAGGGAAATATCCATATCTACCTAACGTGACTATCATTTTCATGGAATAAAGTTAAATTCATGGTTGTTTTATGTCTGTGTATGTGTGAGATATATATGCTATATAAAATATATTTTCAAATGCATATATGTATATATGTATATTGAATGTATTTACTTATGTACATGTATGTACATACATACATATGTCCATAATAGATAACTGTCAAAACGTACATAGTCAATTTTTAACATACATTTTAAGGTTACCGGGATTACTTGACAGAATACAGAAAATATAAACATATTCTAAATTTGATTGGCTGGTGTGAATAATAGCAGATTTCTAATTCTTTCCTGTGTCATCTTTAAGTTGTCTGAAGAAACAGACTTTCTCTTGATATAATAAATATTGACAGAAACAACAATTTAGGCTTAACACATTGCAGAGATTTGAAAGTCAAAATTATCCTACTAGTTGTAGCCAAAACTTTTAAGAGTTATCAGGTTGATTGATTGAGCAGCCCGATGACCTAGTTAACCCTGGAGAAGTTCTCACACAGGAAAAACAGAGCTGTCTTAAAATTTTTCATATCAACCATGTTGAGGTGTGAACCTAAGGGTAATAGTAACAATTGTAATCAATTTCTTTGACAGCCTCACCATTTGAATTCTTGATGGTATTTCCATTATTCCTAAGGCAAAACTATCTTATTGACTTCTGAATAATACTGGTATATTTGAAATCATCTAGCTTTTCTCTAGCAGCTTTGTCTTTGATTTAT
>RJWH01011091.1:0-13687 GCA_004363575.1 Solenodon paradoxus | reverse complement strand
TCAGAGGCGTGAGCATGGGGGCGTGAACGTTGGGGGCGTGTGCATCGGGGGCGTGAGCGTGGGGGCGTGTGCATCGGGGGCGTGAGCGTTGGGGGTTGTGAACGTGGGGACGTGAGCGTCGGGGGCGAGAGCGTCGGGGGCGTGTGCGTGGGGGCGTGAGCGTGGGGCCGTGAGCGTGGGTGTGTGTGCATCGACCTCTAGAGAGGGGCTGCCTGGCCCACCGCGCTGCGCGGAGGCGGATGGAGCGCTGATTCTGGAGCCGGGACACTCCCTCCCATGAGTGTTGGGGGGCATGTGCGTTGGGGGCGTGAGCGTCGGGGTCGTGAAGGTGAGGGAGTGATTGTCGGCCAGAGCTTCTGGCGGGCTGAGTGCACCTTGCCTTTGAGTGGGTGGAGCGTGGAGGCTGGTGGTGGTAGTGGGCGAAGGTGGGCAAGGGCCTTCATGAGACGACAGAGGAAGAAGGTGACAATGGCCGTGAGGATCAGCTGCGGGTCTGAGACACAGGTTTGCCTTGTTATTTTCCCTATTTATTTGTTATTCCTTTCCTGTGCATTGCTCATGCACTTAGGCCCTTTAGGCCATGGAGGCCACATGTTGGTCCGTGCCTGTCACGCGGGAGCCCACAGCCCCAGTGCCTCTCCTCCTAGTTTCCTCCTGCCCTCCGCTCCCACCCTGGAAGCTGCAGTCTGTGTCCGTGAGTTTTGTTGAGATGAGTCTGTTCAGTCACCCGGTTTTTTATATTCCACACGCGAGGCTGCCACGTTACTTTAACGTCTGGCTTCCAAATGTGGGCGGCACAGTGTGGAGGGGCCTTGGTGCTGTGGCCCGCTGTGGGCCGGGGGTGGAGAAGACCGCGCGGACTGGTGCTTTCAGGAGAAAGTAATCAAGACAGACATGCGAACAAGCAAAAGGCTCGCCCACGTTCTCCCAGCGTGGAAGGGAAGGTGCCTTTGGGCTGAGTCTGTGAGGTGCCAGTGTCGGGGCCCACGTGTCCTGCCGCTCCGGGCACGGTCCGCATGGCAGGCCTTCCTGTCCGCGAGAAGGGCCGGGGAACGTGGATTCCAGCAAGCTGTTCTCCCAGGGTCACTGCTGTCCCCTTCCCAAGAGAAAACAGTGTTATTCTTATATGTTTAATTCCCTAATGTGTGAGCCAGCAGCCCGTATCATCTTACAGAGCGTGAATAGGCGATGGAGACTGTGTGGTCAGTGCTTTCAATATGCCCCCTGCCAGCCATTACATCATCCAGCCCTCTCTAAGAGGATTTTCAGCAGGCTTGGCTTCGTTATTAAAATAGTAATTAATTTTTTCCTCTTCACAAAACCCAGGGACCTTCATGCGGAGGCCTCAGGAGTGAGGGCAATCTTCTTTTGAAAGTGGCCTTTCTGGAAGCCGTAATCGGCTCTCTAGCCTGCAGTACACATGTTCCCCAGTAAATGTGATTAAAGAGCCGCACAAAAACCCCCTTGCAGAAAATTAATTCAGTTTCCAGAATAAAAAGTTTGATAAAGTTGTGCAATGCCCCAATGACAACACATAAAGGAAGGGCAGCGTTTTATCCCCTTGAAGGATAAATGAACGGCCAGAGAGGTCTGCTGGTTCCCAGAGTAAAAACATCTGCTACAGCTAATTCGCTTGAGCTCTGGATTGTGCGGCTCCCTGGCTGTCACAGGCGCGGCCACGCCGAGCCCACTGCTGGCAGTGCCTTCCCCAGGCTGGGGTGCAGGCATCCCGTCCAGAGGCCCATCCCTCCAAACGGGGGCCCGGCCTCTGCCCGAGAGCCAAAGACTGGTCTGAGGGCCTGGTGTGTCCTTTAGCCTTTGGTCTCAGCCCCAGGGGGGGCTTCATGTCTGCCCTAGGGCTGGGCGGGGTAGGGAGAGTCTGCTGCACCCCGCTGACCCCTCCTTCGGCTCTCCTCAGACCACACTGTGACACCAGCTGGCCGGCTCCCTCGGGACCTGAGGCCTAATCTGGACACAAGTCCACAGGGCAGAGCGCTGTCCTGGAGGAGCACAGGGTCAGGCGCTGGCGGAAGGGGCTCCTCGCCTGGGTATCAGCAGGCAGTGGGGAGAGAGACGGGGTGCAGCTGCCTCTGGGGACAGAATCCACCTGGCGGCAGATCATGGGTGAGCAGGGTCCCCAGGGGCACGTCCACCTGGAGTGTCAGAGTCTGGTCTTTACTGAGGTATTGGGTCAGGATCTGAGCTGGACTCGTGCAGTGTTCAGGGGGCCCCGAGTCAGGCAGAGCTGCTCCTAAATGACGGCACAGGCACAGTGGAGCCGAGGAGATGGGGGCGCAGCCCCAAGTTCAGGGCTGCTGGCCACTGAAGCCCAGGCTGCAGGAAGGAGCCCCCTTAGAGTCCTGGGGGAACAGTGGCCCCCACACCTGGGTCTCAGACTTGGGACCCCAGAGCCAGGACAGCCTGCCACCCTCAGACCAAGTCTGTGGTCACCTGTCCGGCAGCCCCAGGAGACCAGCAGGCCAGCCTGGGTCTGAGGGTCACCAAGGACCCCAGGGAGAGGCCGAGCTCTCCAGGTCTCTCCTGCACCAGCCTCGTCCACGGAGAAGGGACACAGGTTGCTGAGCACAGCACCCACGGCCCACTCCAGTGTGTGGGTGACCCCGTGTGAGCACCTGGCAAGGGGACACAGGCGTCCCTTTCTGAGTCTGCCGGGCAGGCCAAGACTGGGCTTCTGTGAGGCGTCCTTATCACTCTGCCCGCGAGCCCCCTCCTCAGTCATCGGGTGTGTGCCGTGTGGGTGCAGGCGGAGGGGCCCGACCCCCGGTCTCCGGTTCACGTCTCTTCCCAAGAGTGAGGGCCCCCGTGTGGTCCTTCACTCGGGACAGTGGCCAGCAGAGCACGGCCTCACCTACCACCTGGGCTTGGCTTCCTGCGGACAAAGAAAGAAAAGCGATCAGGGCAGAAACAGGCAGCAGCCCCGAGGACCCAGGACGCACGGGATGGCCGTCGGAGCGCTGGTACGGGAAGCGGAGGCGAGCAGCATCGCTCTTCTCGGGAAACATGACTTGGTAGGTAGGACAACCTGCGGGCTTCACAAAAAGTCTTGTAACTAATACATGAGTGCAACAAAGTAGCAGGATACACACACAGGCAGCTGTTCTGAGCCAGCGCTGGCAGTGAGCAGACGCTCCTCGGGACCTGCACTCAGTGGTGTGGAAGAGGGTGAAAGACCCCGAGGGGTGAAAGACCCCGCCAGGCGTCAGGATGAGCTCGAGTGCATCAAACGCCGACGTGCCAGGCCCAGGCCGGGGCAGCCGTGTAATTCGGGCAGGGACAGCCATGGGCCATGGACACTCAGGGACCTGGGCTGAGACTCTGGGCCAGTGGGAGAACCAAATAAAGCATTTTAAAATGCTTTTCCTCCCCACCCCTCCTTGCTGTCTCTTCCTTCTCCTTTTTAAGGACCCAAGACTGTAAAACACTTAGAAGAAAGAGGGCATAAGCTTCAGGGCATCAGACGGGCAGTGCTTTCTTGGAAAGGGCTTCAAAGGCAGGAAACAGTGAAGAGTGGACTCAGGGAGCGGTGCCTTTACTCCAGGGCGCAGTGGGCACAGGGCCGCACGCGGGAGCAGAGGGGCGCTTGCAAGCCCCGCATTCCGCCCTGCTCTCCGGAGCGCATGGAGACCGGCTCTGAGCAGCAGCGCAAGGTGGAAAATCAGGCAGAGGACACCCAGAGGCTTTTCTCCAGAGATGACCCGCAGCCTCCAGGGCACCGTCCCCTCACGAGGGACGAGACCTCGAGGGCGGCTTGGTGAGACGCCGTCTGCTCCGTGGGTGCCCACACGCTGCTCATGTCCAGCGGTGCCAGAAAGACCAGTGTGGACACTGCCGTCTGGGGCTAGAGGACGTGACCCGGACCCGTGCCAGGGGCCTGGGGGACCGAGGGGTGAGTGCAGGACACTCACGGGACACAGCGCCTGTGACTCGGAGCAGAGGAGTGTCTGGGCCCAGTTGTGTGGTGGCGAGTGCGTCCCCGATGAGTGCTGGTGGCAGAGAAGGCCTCCCTGTGCTTCAGCCACCGTGCACGTCTGCAGAACTGAGCTGCACAGGACGCCACTGACGACATCAGACAGGCGGCTTCCGTTGGCCGGGCAGCACCTCGCACAGGTGCCGGGAGGCTCTTCGTGGAGCCGCTTCCCGTCACGCTCATGGCCCTCCCGCTGAAGGCCCGGCCTGCAGGCCGTGGTCATTTTCTCCCTTTCTAGAGTCCAGGCTCTAGGAATAAAGTCTCAGGGCAGGAAGAGAGCGACAGCCTCTGGGCCCAGCTGCTAGGATGGCCGCCCCCGCGGAGGAGCCTGACACCGTCCCGAGGGCTCAAGTCCCCTCCGGCCACACGTCCTCAGATTGTCTAAACCCACAGGAACAAACCACTTCCTCACGGTCAGCGTGTCCTGCCTGGAAGGGCTGCCTCTGCTGACTGTCGGGGCCTGTAGCTTGGGGGTCTGGGGAGCAGCACAGGTCAGGCACCTGGCCCCAAACCTGGATGTGGGATGTGGCACATCTGCCCCGAGCCCCGGGATTCCGTCCTCTGAGCCCCGACACCTCCCGGAGCCCTCCGCCCACAGGGCTGTCAGTGGCCTGGCTGCGAGGCCCAGTGCCTGAGCTGCAGTGACAGATGGCCTTGCTGGGGGGTGGGGGGTGAGGTGCCGGGTTTGTACAGCACACTCAGCGCCCCCACCTTCCAGCCACCCTGCCACGACGCTGAGCTCGCTGGCTCTCCCTGCACCCCAGCTGTGAAACGGTTGTCAGCCCCACTTGTGGCCAGAAGGGGTGCGCACGGGAGGCAGGCAGGTGTCGGGTCCAGGTCCTCAGGCTCCCCTACTCTGGCCCCAGCTGTGGTCCCACGACTGTCAGAGTGCCAGGGGGGTGACATCCTCTCTCCAGCTCTCTCTCTGGCTTCTGCCTCCGGCCCATGCTGGACTGCTGGGCTGGACAGCCACTCTCCTGCATGCTTGTCCCCAGGTGGCTCTGGGCATGTCTGGAGGAGGCCAGGGAATGGACAGGGAGGGGGACGCACTGGAGGCAAACACAGCAGCGGTGAGAAACTGCTCGCGCTGTGCTGGCTGTGAGCTGGTCAGCACCCCCGTGGGAGGTCAGCCTTTGTGCGCTGAAGGCAGCATCCAGGGCCTGGCGGGTATGGAGGAAGTGAGGACACTGGGCCTGGCGGGTGTGGAGGAGGTGAGGACACTGGGCCTGGCGGGTGTGGAGGAGGTGAGGACACTGGGCCTGGCGGGTGTGGAGGAGGTGAGGACACTGGGCCTGGCGGGTGTGGAGGAGGTGAGGACACTGGGCCTGGCGGGTGTGGAGGAGGTGAGGACACTGGGCCTGGCGGGTGAGGAAGGGGCTCACAGTCGCAGGCCCCCTCTGGCCTGGCACCAGAATCCGGTAGGCAGGACCAAGACCCCTGGGTTCTCGGGCTGTTCCCGGCAGCTCTAGTCCTGGAACCAGGAGCTGTGGCATTGCTGAGCTCGCTCTCTGTTTCCCCCAGCAGTTTATTAAATTTTTTGTGCACGGTGTCCGGGGCAGGGTGCAGGCGGGCTGGTGGGTCAGTGGACAGCGAGGTACCCGGCTGGCCGCCCCAGCTCGGTGGCCTCTAAGGGTGGCACCTTGTGGCCTGCTCTTGCTCGGCTCCACACGCTGTGCTGGTTCTGAGCCGGGCAGTGGGCTCTGAGCAGTCTGCCCTGCCCCAGGGCGCCCTAGTGGAGCGGGTGGCAGTAGGCTCAGATGCCTAAGGACAGCAGCGCCACCAGCTGGCCCGCTGGAGCCCGCACAGGTGCCCACCGGACGGCTGCTCTCCCCCAAGGCCACGCTGGGTGTCAGACTCCTGGCCATGTCTGGTGCTCAGGCACATCCACGGCAGAAAGGGGGCCAGGTGTCGGGGACAGAGGCCACGAGGACTGTAGCAGCGGGGAGAGGACCTCAGGGGCGCCCTCGGGCAGTGTGTGGGGCCAGAAGGAGGATGTCCCTGCACAGCCTGGCACTGCGTTCTGCACACTGGGCTCAGAGACTGATGGGCTCACAGACGACACAGCCTCTGACCCGGAAGAGCCTCCACCCAATGGGGCTAAGCCAGCCGGGCTGAGGGACGCTGGCCCAAGGACTCCAGACCCAAGGGACATCAGTCCAGGAACACCCGGGGACGCTGGCTCAGGAACAGCAGACCTGTCCAGGGTGCACGCTGGCTGCGCCCCGACAGGCGTGTTCTTCCACACAGAGCCCCGGCGCTGCAGACGCCGTCCTTGCTGGGACGAGGTGGCCAGGAGGAGGCAGGGCCCAGCCGCTCACATCCCCGGTGTCTCCGTGGGCGAGCGGAGGCCTGTGGCTCACACAGCCTGCCCGGCCTGGCTCTGTCACCGCTTGGCACCGGTGTCCCTGCGTTTGTGGTCTGCATGCCCAGCCCTCGACTGCTGAGAAGCTGACCCTCTCTGGAGCTGGCCGCACCTGCAGGACGCCCCACTTCTATGGGGTCAGCTTCTCCTGTAGCAGAGATGTCCCTGGCGCAGGGGCCACGAGCCGGGGGCAGCTTCCCTGCTCACTGCTCTGTCTGAAAGCGAGGCTGACATTTTCCGTGTGCTCGGTTCCTGAGAAAAAAGGTTTGATTAATATGAAATGTTAATTAGGTTGGCTATCGTTATTTTGTGTTCTGTGCACATTAGTCATCAAACCTGCCCCTCCAGCAGCGGAGGAAACCAAAGAAACGACGTGGGTTCTCTCATTAATTATAAAGGTCTTCTCGGTGTTATTGCCACGTGAGGCAGATCACTGTTTGGCGTGGAAAATAAGATACAGTCGGGCGCACTGGGCCCTCGCAGAGGCCAGGTGGGAAGACGCGCTCTTGCTGGGAGCTGGGCGTCCTTCCCGGCAGGGCGGCCAGGGAGGCGGCGTGGGCGCCACGGGCGAGGTGCGGGCGGCTCACTCAGCCTCGTCTTGTCGTTGGTGTGTGAAGCCTTTTCTGCCAGAAACGCTCCTTTTCCAAACTGCCTTCTTGAGATGTAGCGACGTTGACAGATGCGGAACGCGTCAGTGGTGTGCAGAGCGCGTGAGCCGACCAGCACCTGAGGGCCACGCCCGTCAGCTGACCCAGGCACACACGGCACCGTCTCCCGCGTCACCGAGCCTGTCGCTGGTCACTCCACGGTCTTGCCGAGTGAGACGCAGTCGGGTGCTTGGATCCGTCAGGGCTCGGCCCGGACGCGCCCGCCCTCCCTGCCGCTCTCCCTCACCGTCCAGTGGGTACCGCCTGTCATCATGCGCGTCCGCCTGCCGAGCGTGTCTGCTCCACACTGGCCCTGCTGGGCGCCCCGCTCCGGCCAGTCCCGGCTGCACGGCGTGGGTGGGGACGTCCCTGAGGAGCCAGACGCGGCGTCTGCAGTCCAGCTCCCTGCACTATGACAGCCCCTCCCAGGTATGGGGCTGACGGGCGCTTGGGTCAGCTGGAGCCCCCGTGCGGGCTCTCCCTCCCAGGTCCCAGCCTTCTCCCAGCCCCCCGAGTCCTCTGGCCATGACAGGCCAGGGTGTCAGCTGGCCGGCTGGGGCATTGCGGTTGTCCTCGCTCAGTCGGTGATCACAGGCCGTGGGGACGGAGAGCCCTCAGTGTCCACCTGTCATCCCCGTGGGCAGGGCAGGGCCTCGGGCAGGATGGTCTGGAAGCGGCCTGATCCCGGTTCCCGGGGGACTCACCTCCTCACTGCGAGATGGCGGCGCCCATCGCCCTGAGGCTCCAGCAGTGGCGCACACGCTGGGGCCCCGCACACAGGACGCCAGCCCGGGGATTTTATCCATTTTGGTGACATTGTTAATCGAGCCACTACCTCTTTCTGACGGCGTCCGCTGGTCTCCAGGACACTCGACGACCGGGCAGACGACTGGCTGGGCTTGCGGGAGGCGTCCTCCTCGTCCATCTGCTGCCCTCCTCCCCCCGGGCACTGGGGCGGTGGGGTGGCTGGGGCTCCAGTCGTGGAGTTTGTCATCTGCATTGGTGAAGACACAGCCTGAATTGGCCAGAGACTCCGCCCAAAACCTGAGCGCTGCTTTATAATTCTGCGCTCCAAACCCAGGGAGGGTTCTCGAAGGGCCCAGAAAACACGTCCTTTTTAGGCCCATGTGTCGCTGTCCAGGTGTGGCGGGAAAGCTGCCTGACTGATGCTTTGGGCGCACAGCGTGGGCCAAGGGAAGTCAGGTCTGTGAACACACGGCCTCTGCCCCGTCCTGGCTTAACCTCCTGCTTCCTGCTGCTCAGCAGGCTCCATTTGGGGGCCGCAGAGCCCCCCACCTGCAGGATGATGGAAACCCGAGGTGGGCTGGCCTGGCCCTCTCCAGGGCTGTGTGCCGGCCAGCAGGGTGGGCAGTAGGCCAGGGTCTGGGGGCCCTGGAGACGCCAGGCCGGTGCCCGCTCACCGGAGGCTGCTCCCCACCCACAGACCCCGACTCAGCGTCCGGGGACAGAACCCCAACGTGTCCGGGTGTCGGGCCCCACCGTCCTGCTGCCCCCTGACCTCGCCTCCCCCAGCCCAGGTCGGCCACACCTGCCGGCCTCCAGACGGGCGCTGGCCGCACCCTGCCCCGTCCTGCTCCGAGCTGAGGAGCAAACTCTCATCTGAAACCCGGAACAGGGCACAGAAGGTGGCATCACTTTTCATTTTCACTGTGATATCAATGAGGAATTATAATGAATCCACACTAATGCGGGTGAGTTTCTGGTAGAAGTTTAGAGGCAGAGGCCTTATTAATTTTTTAGCAAGACGTGTTGCCAGAGAATTTTGGAAACAGAATCTGATTCTTACATGAGATGACTGCTAAGGTGAGTGCCTTTGAAATATAATCTGTATTAGGAATTAATGACATAATGTGTAATTTGGAGCAACTAGTTAATTTGGCGGAATCATTTTGTCAGAATTTCTAGGAAAATAATGCTTTAAATCTTTTTAAACGATCAAAACGCTTGAAAATATCCGAGAAGCACCCAGCTGCGTGGAGCCCGCCGCGAGAAATGAGGCGCGGCCGGGTTGTCCCTCCTCCCGCCCGCGGCGCGCGGGGGGTGAGTGTCCGGCCTTGACCGTCACACAGCACTTCCTCTGTCGTCCTGAAGATCAGGCCTGCTTTTTGCCACCGTCCTGCTTTCGGTCACGTGGGAAGGAGCTCTGAGCTCCCCGGCGGGATTTTCTCCTCCTCTGAGGGCCCCGCCGCGGCGTTCCTGCCGGATGCTGCGCTTCTGTAACGTTTCCTTCGAGCGACGAGTTGTCCACGGGTCGTGCTGCCCCCTCCCAGGAGGACAGGCCCCGGCGTGTGCCGGGGTCGGCTCTGGAAGGACTGCCCTGCGCCGTCACAGGGACGTGGGGCACTGCCGTCTACTCTGGAGCCCGTCCAGGCCGCCCCGGGGCCTCCTGGCTCTCCAGAGGGACGCGCTTGCTTACAGCGATATCGCGTTTCAGCGGGAGGGGGCCGCTTCCTCCTCAAATGAGGAACAGACACAAACCTGCTTCTGCAAAGAACAGGGACGTCCCATTGAGACCACATCGCGACCTAAGATCACAAACCGCCTTTCAAGTCCTTGTTATTGGTTAACGAGTACTCGCTGGTCCACAGAAAGTTTATTAACGTCTCGCGCATAAACAAAGTCAGTGAGGAGGAATTCTCGTGTAACACATGGATGCCAGACCCGGGTGGCGGAGGGCAGCCAGACGCTCCCTCGGTCAGCGCGGACGTCAGGCCCGAGGCAGGTCGACGGCATCCCGGTCCTCGGGAGTCCCCGCCAGCGCGCCTCTCTCGCGGAGGCCAGAGAACGACCTCTGCTCTCCCTTCGTCTTCCTCGACAGTCACCTGCCCGACTCAGCCGGCACATCTGCACAGTCTTCTCAGGGGACAGCTTCCCGGCAGCAGAGTGTCCAGCCGACGTGCACGCGTCTGCTGCTTAGTGATCACAGCTGCAAGGAAACAGCGCGACTCTCCCAACTTGCGGCCAGAAACCTCGGCCGGTCAGCAGTCATTTGAGGAATGAAGCATCCTTCCCCGATTCCCGCGCCGCCGCCTTGGCGTGCGCATCTGCCTTTCTGGGGCGGTTTTTGTCAGTCACCTCGTGTGTCGCGCTGCCCCAGGTGTCCCGTTTTGGGGAAAGGTGGCCCCTGTCATGCGGGACCGACGCCCCGACAGAGAGGTGGCTGTCTCTGCGGAGACTGGTGGCCCTGCGGGGCTCACAGGCCACATCTTTCTCATTAGCCCGCCCAGTGATCACATCCCACTGCTGTAGGTGAAGCCATTACTCCAGAAGGCCCCACGCGAAAGCATAACTACTAATTAGGAGGGATGATGAATTAACCCAGTGGTGCTGTTATCACATTATCATGAAAAGCCCTGAGATAATGGGACGGCGCAGTATGGTTTTGCTGCAGCTTTATGATGATCATGATAGAATGTAAAGGTTTATTCCATTGTTTTCTTCAGACTAAAAGATACAAGAGTCATTCTGATATTGCGTTTAGCTACAGAGAAAAGTAGAAACCCAATGGCCATGACTTAAATCGGTTATGGGTTTGATTTTCTGGATCTCAACAGCTCCTAGCTGGTGGGTGGACCCGTGGGGTCCCAGGCTCCTCTGACTTTTCTGTTGCTGCACCATGAACACATGCTTCCTTTCCAGCCTCCAAGTGGCCTCATGCTCACAAGGCGGCTGCTGATTTTTATCCATCACTTGTAAGTCCCTGATCAGACAAAGTTAGATGTGGAGAAAAGACCGAAGAGGCGTGAGTACCCAGTTGAGCACTCTTCCATTCTGGAAATTCTGCCCAGTGACTGCAAATGATCATGTGTTTAAATTTCCTAATGAGGTGCAGGAGAGGCTCGATGTAAAATATTAGGCTGGACCTACGGCCACTCCAAATAAAATCAGGATAGAAAGAGGATGCGTATACTGGCTGAGAAATTAGCATTTTTTGCCACAACAGACAAGTACAAATTGGCCCAACGCACATGCAAAAATCTCACTTGGTCGGGGCTGGTTGCGAAAAGGCTGGAGACCAGCACCCGGCTCTGCAGGAGGGGGCTGCGCGGAAGGGTAGGCGGTGCGCCCACCCCCCACTGCCGGGCACGAACCCACCGCGGTCACGTGCTCCCTTGGGTGCAGCTGGAGATCGGAATCGGCCATTCGCATGCCAGTCTGCGCTCTGTGGCTCCAAGTGTGGGCTTGCTGTTCCTGCCGTCTTGCTGCTGAATTCTTCACCTTCTGGACATGTGCTGTGCAGCGGCGTGGTTTCAACTTGCTGGTGAAAGTCAGCGTGCCGAGGAGCAGGGAGGAGAGCAGCCGTGGTGCTGGGCCCCGAGGCCGGGCGCCTCGCTCTGTCACCGGCTCTCACCACCCTCACCTCTGGCCAGGAAGGCTCACTGTGAGTGTCCCCTGCTCCAGCTCGAAACTCCACACGGAGCTGAGACTGGGGATTAAATGGAGACTGCTCCCCGCTGTCCACCTGGAGGCCGGCCCTCCACCCGCCCCGACCCCAGCTCGGGACTCCTGCTCCCACACTGTGCAGAGCAGGGGGCCTTGCATGCAGGCGACAATCCGCATGGGGCTGGGACAACAGCCCCACAGGGGAGCACGGCCTCCAGAAGCGCTCGTGACCCTCCTGCTCCACGGCTCCGGCGAGGTGCCTGGGGCGTGTGGGCGTCAGGGCCGGTGGCGTCCGCAGTGGAGGCAGGCCTAGAGGGGCCGTCGGGGCCTCCCCGCGTCAGGACGAAGCTCCCTGCGGTGGGGAAGGGCTGTCCACCCTGTGTGGACGATTCAGCTGCGTGTGCTGTGACCTGTGCTGTGTGGGACCTTGGCCGAGGGGAGCCACGAGGGTCCCCGACGCCCCGGGACCCAGCTCCGGGCTGGCGGTAGCTTGTCTTCCAGCTGGCTCTGCCCCCGCTCAGCTAAACAAACGTGGGTGTCCCTCCTCCTTGTCCACATGTCATGCTTTATAGAGCTTTTCCTGATTAAAAGGGGCGCCATCGGTGCACACGCTGTGTGGTCTCGTAAAATACTCAAGCAGCCGGGGAGGAGGCTCTGCGTGCGGGGGCTGGCGTGGCCGTGGCGTGGTGGCGGTGGGCGGCCCTGCCACCCAGGCTCCGACCTGCCTGCGCCTCCAGAGGGCGGAGGGCCAGCTGCCGCCACCAAGGATCTCTCCACCCGACGCCAGGGAGCCCCGCTCTGTTCAGGGCCAGATGCCCGTGGCCTTGGAGGGCACCCCATGGGGCGTGTTTCTTCAGGTCCAGCCTTTTCCAGGCCTTCAGTCAGACTTTCAAGATGATTTGTCACGTGCTGGCCCGGGGCTCGGACGTGGGTGTCCGGAAACAGGGCGCCCCTCTCCTGCAGACCCCAGACTCTCGGCACACGCCCCTCGCGCCCGGGCCCTCCCTCCGGGGCCTTGACTGTCCTCTGGGGTCTGCCCTGCGCTTCCGAGCTCAGCTGACACTGGAGCCCGACCCGCAGGGCCCAGAGTGATGTTTTCACTCCCGAAATAGCAGTGCCTGTTCTAAGGCCGTTAGGAAAAACTAACTGAACCTAAAAGAAAAGTTAACCTTCCGCAGTAAAAGCTGTACACTTAGATTTGGACTGCAGTCCAGAGTAAAGAACGCAGACATTTTAAGTGAAACGTTTGTGGGCAAAGTGACCGTCTAGAGTGGTTATCGAGCGTCTTACATGGGGGCAAATTGCGGACTGGAGGTCTTTCTCAGACTCGCGGCAAAGCCAGCCCCTTGCAAGCGCGGCCGTGTCGGCCCTTCCGCGGCCATTTGTGGAAGGGCTGCTGATGTGATTGGCGACTTAAATACTTCATCAATCAATGCTCTGGCCACTGCTCGGCCCGCTGAGTGGTGGGGAAGGCAAGCCATCCATCTTTCCCACCGCCTGCTCTCTATTCTCGGCAGGTATTTCCAATTTTTCCTGTGAGTGTTCGGCTTGTGCCTCCACCACAGCCCCTGCCCGCCAGTCCGGGGTCCGTGGCCCCTGCCTGCCAGCCCGGGGGACTGTGGCCCCTGCACAGGGCCGGGGGCCCACGCTTAGCGTCTGGGAGGTGCAGAGCCCAGAGCGGGGATAAGGAGCAGGTGGTCATCCTGGGGAGGCCTTGATGGTCCCCTTTGCTGACCCAACAGTAAAAGCTGCTGCTCGCGATGGAGGCCACACACCTGAAGTTAGAATGGGTGCTGGGGTGCAGGAGCTCGCTTCCGAGATGGAGGGAGCACAGTCAGCAGGCCTGTGCCGTGTGCGACATGGGGACTGTCACCTGGCCTGTGACGCCTCCACCGTCCTGCAAGGACCTGCCTGCTCACCGTGCCCTGTCCAGGGCCCCCCGGGGGCGTGGGTCTGCGCTGTCCGCGCCCTCCATCCGCCACCCCGGCCGCCAGGCATGAAGCAGGAGCGCTGAGCTGAGAGGGAGGGACTGACACCAGAGGGAGGGAGAGGCAGCATGATGCCTCGGCATCGTCATCTCTGCAGAGACGCATCCTGGCCCCTCCCGTGGGTGCGATGGGGAGCGTCCCCGCAGGCCCTGTCCTTCCGCAGGCCCGCAGCTGCCAGACTGGGGCTCCCGCGTCTTCGGGCACCAGGGTCAGCGGTGCCCTGACCGGGCAGGGAGCAGAGTTCACCTCTGGAGGCACCTGGGGGTGAGGCTGCCCATCTCCTCGGAGCTGGGACCCC
>RJWH01011090.1:0-13692 GCA_004363575.1 Solenodon paradoxus | reverse complement strand
GAGTATGTAGCCCCGTAATTGAATTAGTGTCCTTACAAGAAGAGGAAGAGAGCTAGCTGTTTCTTTCTTCTACCATGTGAGGGTACAATGCTAAGACACTTAGTTGTCTGTGAACCAGGAAAAGGGTCCTCATATCACCTGTCTCTCTGATCTCAGACTTCCAGCCTACAGCACTCTGAGAAATTTCTGTTATTAGTCAGTATTATATTTGTTACAGCAGCCTGAGCTAAGGTCGTCTCTTTAGAAACTAAACATAAAACTACCAAAGACCCAGCAATTTCATGGAAGAGTCACTCCAGAGTTGTCTTACAAAGTATAAGTAACTAAAACTATTCCTCCCCAAACATGAAATGAGTGGACTGCACGTAAATAGTGAGAATTACTGATGGCCTGAGAATTACGGGCCTCCCTATCCCTTTGTCTGCCATCATGGACAAAACCTGTGTCCCCTTCCTCTGGCCTTTGAAATGGAGGAGAGCGTAGCTTCTTTGTTCTCATCTCTCTAGTTTGCCAGGCATTGTGCCGAAGAGGTTGACTTGATTCCCTCTGAAACCCCAAATGGGGTAATGTAGCTTGCTCCTTCCCCAGACCTCACCAGCTACCCAACACATGAGCCACCAAACCCTTCAGGCATGCAGGAAATGTCCCCTTGTCATTGCTGCCAGTCACATGTCTGAGATGGGAGTGAAGGTCAAGATACCAGAAAGGAACCCTTGCAGAGATAAGACCTGCTCCACTGCTGCAGGCCACATAGTGATTTGTGGCCTCTCTCTACCCTGCACAGGCCTCCTGGCTTGCTTTCAAGCTAACACTTAAAGGTTATGAATTTTTACCCATTTTTCCAAGGGAGGGAGAATTTATTTCCTTTTCCTGAAAGTTGCCCCTCTTCCTCACTTCTTCACTCCAAGTGCCATTTTTACAGCCTCTTGTAGAGAGTTTTATAATGCCTGCCCTTGTGGTTTCCATTTATGTTGCTAAATCATGTGCGAAACCGTCATATGATACAATGGCATTGCATTATTACTGCTTGCCTGTTAGGCAGGCCTTGTGCAATGTGCTGACTCAACTTGTCTCTGAGTAGCATACAGCTAACAGGAATATAATTGATGTCAACACGGAAAAACCTATGTTAAGAGCCACAAAAACAATATAGGAAATAGGAATTCAGACCTGCTTCACTCTCACCTTCTGGGAATCCACAGGCCAGGCAGGAGCCAAGGGCTTTGCCAGAGAGCCTTGTCAAATGTCGCGCTAGTAATTGCCATCTTTCCTGTCCGTGTTTTCTATTGCTGCTCTGACAAATTACCACAAACCTTGTGACTTAAAACAACACAGATTTATTATTTTACAGAGTGAAATCAGAGTGCCAGTCGGCAGTCATCTTTCTAGAGGCTCTAGGGGAGAATGTTTCCTTGCCTTTGTTGATTTCCAGAGGAATCCACAATCCTTGACTTATGATCCCTATTCCAGCTTCAGGGCACATCTCTGCAACTTTCTCCTTCTCCTCCTCCTGTCGTTACATATTCCACTACTTTTATTTTATATTATTTTATTGAGGAATATAGTTGAGATATAACATGTTAGTTTCAGGTATACAACATAATGATTCAATATTTGCATCTGTTTTGAAATGATCACCACCAAAGGTCTAGTTAACATCTGACCCCATACCATGACCTCCGCTTCTATGATCACATCTCACTCCCCGACTCTTGTCACTCTTTTAGGGACTCATGATATGATAGTGCTGGGCCCACTTAGATAATCCAGGTTAGTCTTCCCACTGTAGAATTCTTAACTGAATTCATCTGCAAAATCTCTTTCACCATGTAAGATAACAATTCACAGGTTCTGGAGAATTAAGGACCTCTTTGGAGTCCTTATTCTGCCTACACAATTTCCCATCTACTCTGGAGAGATCATTGCTTTCATTCATTCACAGACACCTTGCTCTGTGCTCCTATGCCTCTCTCATAATGTATGGCTCTAGGCTTTAAAAAATATATTCACTGTCACGGGGAACAACCAAGATGTGCAACTGAAATAAAAATAAATGAAAAATGCTTTCTCTGTCTTCCTGCTTGCTTGCCTACTCGCCTTCCTTCCTGCTTCCACCTTTCCTTAAAAAAAAATCACTGTATAGTTACATAATAAATTTCTGACTTTAGAATTTGTTGTTTTTCTGGTTTGCTTTTAGTCAAAACCACTTTATGATGAAAGGGACTGCCTGTTTTTAGTGGTAGCCTGTCCTCTGTCCCTGAATGTAGATAAGCATGCCCTTAAGAGGGCTCCATTCAATCCTGACATATCTGGATCTAATTCACAATCAAAGTTAAGGAATGAAGCTGGCTAAATGTGTTATCTCAGAGATGTCTTCTCAAAAAGACATTCCTACAAAATCAATGCTTTAATCAATTTTCCTCAAAGGTCAGTTATTGCAAACAGTCTTTGAAAGTTTTAGTATATTTTCTCCAGCTGTTGTATAATTTAGCAATTTTCTTTCAATTTACATTTAAGATTTCAATTCTATCTGAAAAAATAATGGCTGAGTGGTACGAGTTATTTTTTTCCTAATACATGTTAAACTAAGCACAAATTTGCAACAATATCAATGGACTTCGAGGGAAGTACGCTTAGTGAAAGAAACCAGACACACATTGTATGATTTGTGCATATGTGGTATGTAGAGAAACCAATCAAGTAAATGAAATAAACAAAAATAGACTTTGAGTATACATAATTCAATTAGCAGTTGCAAGGGAGGGTGAGGGGAGAGGGCAGGCGAATTGTACCGTGACGGAAGAGCTGGACTGTTGCTGGTGAACTTGATGTACTATATACAGGTGTTGAATGACTGTGATGCACCCCTTAAAGCTCTATCAGGGTATGATACAATGTTCCTTCAAAAAACTTGATTTTTTTAAAAAGCAGAGATTGTGAGGATCTCCTCACAAGTGGTACAAGAATACCTGCTTGGGGAAACTCTAAAAGTAATCTCAATGCTGACTCTTCAGAAGTACAAAAGAATGCAGAGCGCACTTTCAGAAGCCCTGGAAATAAGAACCTCAGACAACACCTTTGCAAACCCTCACCATACTACCTATCTATGTATGTTTCCACCCCTGCTCTGCTTCCCATCAAATTTCTATGGTTGACCTATCTATTCTCCCGGCCAAAGTCAGGCTCTCCACCTGAACTCTGCATTCCACTCCTGCTTACCTGCTCAAGGACACTGCGCCAGCCACTCACACCAACACACACCCAAATTTTCCTTCTGCATAAACATGATGTTACTTCCTCCATCACAAAAAAAAATCTCTGGAAACCAATTTCTCCTCCAGAAAACGTACCTATCTTGGCGCTTGTCTACAGTCAAGTTCCTTGAAAGAATTGTCTATAATGGCTATCCAATGTCTCTCTTGAACAAATTCCTATCAGGCTGACGCCCCACCCACTTCCTCTAGACTGCTTTTGTCAGGGCCTCCTTCAGACTACTAAATTCAATGGGCAATACTAAGCCACCCTCTTACATGACCTGTCAGTAGCATTTGACATAGTTGATAACTTCCTCCTCCTTGAAATCCTTCTTTACTTAACTTCCAGGACACCATACTCCTGTTTGCCTCCTACCTCATTCGCTCTCCCTTCTCAGTCTCCCTTGTTCCTTCTTCATCTCCCCAACTTCTAAACATTGGTGACCTCCAGGGCTCAATTCCCAGAATGCTTTCCTATTAATATAGTCCTTGGGAGACCTTTCTCGATCTCATAGCTTTGAATACCATTTATATATTCATTATACCCAAATGTACATCGCCAGTGCAGACCTCTGCCTGACCTTGACTCATATATCCAACTATTTAATTGACATCTGCTCTTGTATTTTATGGGAAAAGTAGACACCATGATTCTTGTCCCCTAGTAGACATTCCCTGTATACCCGCCCTTTCCTTGAGCAAGAGTGTGAATATGATGGCTGTCACTCTGGTGATTGGGTTATATTATATGGCAAAGGTGAAGACATTTGTGCAGATGTAGTTAGGGTTTCTAATCAAAAATTATTCTTGAGTTGCAGCCTGGTGGAACAGCAATTAGGTCAATTGCCTCTGAAGGAGTGCAAGGCCACATACCCCTGGGTTCAAGTCTCAGGTCCAGGGGAGACAACTGTTGTGAACAACTGAATGAAAATAAAATAAAAATGCTTCCTCCTCCTCTCTCTTCCTGCCTGTTTGCCTACTTACCTTCATTTCTGCCCGCACCTTTCCTTGAAAAAAATTACTTGAGTTAAACAAGAGATAACCTGGGGTGGGCCTTATTTCATCAGGCGAGTTCTTTAAAAAGGGGTCTAAAGATTAGAGATTCACACTCTTTTGTTGGCCTTAAAGAGCAAGTTGCCAAGAGTTCTATAGTTGCAAGGAAATGAATTCTGCGAACAATCATGTGAGCTTGGAAGAGGACCCCAAGTCTTAGATAAGACCCCCGATACTTTGATTCCAGCCTTGGAAGATACTGAACAGCAGATTCAGGTAAGCTGTGCCCAGACTCCTGACCTAGTGAATGTGAGAGATGATAAATGTGTGTTGTTTTAAGTCACTAAGTTTGGGGTAATGTTATGCCATGATAGAAAACTAATATAGGTATCAAATAGCCATCTCACATTTAGTATGCCTGGCACACTCTGGTGGCCTGTTGGGTTAGTTCACTGTGACACAGTCCACATACATCCTTAGGTCCCCGGTTCAAGACCCAGATCTAGGGAAAACAACCAAGATAAACAACCAAATAAAATACATGAAGTGTTCTTCTTCCAGTCTCTTCCTGCCTGCCTGCCTACTTGCCTTCATCCCTGCCTGAACCTTTCCTTTAAAAAAATTTAGCATGCCTGACACCATGGCACAGTCTTCCACAGCTAACACCTTAGACGAAGCCGCCATTAACTTTCTCCTTCATCATTGCATTATCCTCATAGGTGGCCTTCCTCCTTCCAACCTTGCGTCTCTTCCATTTATTTTCAAGACAGCAGTCATGAGAGCCTCATAAACTGTACTTGAAATCATCTCACTCTTCCTATACCTCTCCAATGGTTCTCCATCTTACTCTGAAGAAAGGGAAAGTCATGGTCCCCAAGCCTCTACACAAGCTAGCCCCTTAACTCATCATCCACTACTCTCCCCTCCCCCTCTCAGTCTCAGCCCTATAGGCCTTCTTGCTCCTCCTTAAGCACCAT
This sequence comes from Solenodon paradoxus, assembly GCA_004363575.1. Lineage (NCBI taxonomy): Eukaryota > Metazoa > Chordata > Mammalia > Eulipotyphla > Solenodontidae > Solenodon > Solenodon paradoxus. Next base: position 8,468 of record RJWH01011090.1, on the reverse strand, counting down.
GGGTGGGCTCCAACCTCAGGTCCTTTGCACTTACTAGAGTGCTCCTCTCCCAGATATCTGCATGGCTCACCCCTCATACCCTTTAGATCTTAGTTTCCTTCTCAATGAGTCCTTTTCTGGTCACCATTTCTAACATTACAAGACTCCCTCTAACAACCCTATCCTCCTTCCCTGATAAATTTCCCCCCATCACTCTAGTTACCATCTCACACTATACATACATACATACATATGCATATATGAATACACATAAAATTATATCTGTATATATTTAGATATTTAAATCAAATTTAAATATAATTATATACTTTATGTATAATTATATATAAACTATAAAAATGATTTCTTATGAATTTATACATGTAAAGTAATATATAATATTTATGTACAATTATAAACAAAACCATATTTTATATCTGTATATCAAATATAATTTGCTAGCTGTCTGCCTCACCACCCTCAAAATGTAAATTCCCAAGGGCAGAGTTCTTTCTCTGTTTTATTCATTGATTAATTCTCCTGAGCTTTAAACAGTGCCTGTCACATAATGGGTGCTAAAAACATTTGTTGGATGAACAAATCCATGAGTTTTATGTGTTTCCCCACTAACTATTATCTCCCTCCCAGCATCAGAAGCTTCCACTCCTTTTGTTGAGACATGAATTCAGTTTGCATCTTAAAAATCCTGTTCTAAAAGATGAACCCCACTCCCACTGAGGAAGTTTCAGGTATTCTAAGCAGCAAGTTATCATTTTTAGGCAGATATCTTGGGTTGGGATCTATATGGACTTGGATATGACTGTTGACTCTGCTCCTTGGTAGCTGCATCTAAGACCGAAAGCCAATGTCTTCATTTCTCTGAGTCCCAGCCTCCCTGTGGACACTGAGATTATCCACAGTCATAGGCTTGCTGGGAGGACTGAACGTAGGAATGGGTTTCTTATGTCAAGAGCAGTGCCTGGCACAAACACAGGATCATATTCTATACTCTGCAATTTGCGATCCCCACTGAGATCAGTTTTGTACATGTACCCTTCCAGACGAATCTTTTAATCTCTATGGGATAGATTTCCAAAGCCAGGTTACTGGCCCCAGAGGTATGTGCTTACAAATAGTAAATATATGGCACCAGATTCTTTTCCCAAAAACTGTTTTAACGATTCATACTCCTACCAATGATGAGAATAGCTGTTTCCTCACATGCTTTCTAGTATCAAATGTTACCATCTTTTTTCATTTTTCCCCATCTGATGGGGGAAAATGATATCTCACTGCATTGATGTCTTCCTTTGTCACTTGTGAAGTTGAACATATTTTCATACGTATGTTACTCATTTGGTGTCTTCTGTGATTGTGCTTCTTTTGTCAAATGTATTTTGGGTCACTTTATTTTTCTTATCAATTTATAGTTTAGGGATACGGGGAGTGAGTGCGCATTACTGTTAGATTACAGTAATAGTTCCACAACTATAAATATACTAAAAAGCTTTGAATTTATACTTTAAACCAGCAAACTTTATGGTAGATAAATTATATCTCAGTAAAACCATTAAAATGGAAGCAAATTTTTTGAAAAGGTAATTTTAATGAATGTATAAAATTCCCTTTTATGTGATTATCAAAATCAAATCACCTCCAATGGCTTCTAATTACTTCTAATATTTCGCCTCTATAAAAAGTGTGATGAATATCTTTGCTCATAAATCTCTACTTTTCCTTAGAATGAGAATTACTGGGAGGAAAACATGTAATTTCTAAGGAGAAAGTATGATTTCTCACTAAAAAAATGAAAATAGTTCAGAGTAATTCCATGAATGTCTCATTCAGTACCTCAAAATCGTTGATGGTCTACTGCCTCTAGCTATGGTGACATGAAGTGCCACTATAATTGATGATAGAGAACAGTTTCAGTTCTGATCACACACTAATATCAAATATACTCTCTCTTTATCACCGGTTGTTTAATTGTTATAGACTGATAAGTAGAAAAACAAGATGAGAAGCTAAATTGCTTTCCCTGGTTCAACTCTCTGGGGAATAGTGGCTAATTTTAGCACAATTTCTGGCAAAAGCAGAGAGCAGTGCTATGTGGTTTCATCTGCTCCTGTTTCAGACAACCTTCATATCTTGCTAACCTATGCTGGAGAAAAGGCAGTAACAGTGAGAATAATAATGATTGATACTATTGACTGGAACCAGAAGGTCCATCTCTGGACAGGAAAGAACTTATCTTCTTGGATGCTTATGCTAAAAACTAAGAAAGACATTCTCCCAGAAAGGATTTGAAGGAAAGGTCTTTCTATTTTCTAACTCTTCTCTAGACCACCCTTCATGCCAGCCCTTGGTCCATCATCAAACATCTTTTTAAATTTGATGAATTTTATTGCATCATAAGATTATACATATGCAAGGTATGCATCAGTATAATCAACCTCTGGATATACTTAGGTTCATCACCAACAGTTCAATTATATCCTTCACCATATAACTGACTGCTTTTACCCAATTTGCCCGCCCTTCTCCTTCTCTTTCCCTCTGTTAACCACCGTTTGATTTTATAGATTAAAAGTGTGTTTTTATTTGATTTCATTCATGTGTTTACTTAGTTTCTCTATAATCACTAGTGAAATCATATGACATGTGTCATTCTCCTGACTCATCTTGCTAAGTATAATTCCCTCAAGTTTCATCCATGTTGTTGCAAATGGCAGGATTTCATATTTTTAAAGAACTAAGTAGTATTCCATTGTGTATATGTACCACATCTTCTTTATCTGTTCATCTGATGTTGGGCATTTAGGTAGTTTCTAGTTCTTGACTATTGTAAATAACGTTGCAATAAACATGGTGATGCACATCTTTAGACATAACTGGCAAATTGGCTGATGATATATGATTTATTGATTTCTAGGACATTAGCAATTCTTAATAAAGGAGACACTGTGCTATAATGGTGAGTTCAACAACCCTGGGTTTTATTCATTTATTTATTTATTTATTTATTTATTTATTTTAAAGAAAAGGTGCAGGCAGGAATGAAGGCAGGCAGGCAGGAAGAGAGATGAGGAGGATGCATTTTATTTCATTTTCATTTAGTTCACATTGGTTTTTTTCTCCCTGGAGCTGGGACTTCAACCCAGGGTTATGTGGCCTGTGCTCCTTCGGAGGCGGTTGACCTAACCGCTATTCTACCAGGGCGTGCCAGGAATCTTGGCTTTTAATCCCTACTCTGCCCTTTACCTGCTATATCACTTAGTGAAAACATGGGCTTCATATGGATCTCAGTTTTCCATCTGCAGTTGATTTCTAAGATAGCCCTCAACTGACACGCTATGGTTTTAAGTAACAATAGAATTAGAAGTCTTCCACTCAAAAGCAGGGGACAGATTTGGGAGCTGAGATCAGAAGAGAGAAACAGTCATATCAGGAACCTATTATGATCTAGAATGTTTTAAGTTTGATTCTTAAGATCATCATTAAAAAATACATTTGAGCTTGCGCAACTCTGCATTTACTAAAAATTCACACGTGTACAATGGCGGATTTTGTAACATGTCAGCTATCCCTGGAAAAAGCCTAAAAAATATACATTTGGCTGTCACTTTATCTTCAAACAATCATGGGTAGCAGGCATGAAATCATGTGAATTGAGAATCTGCTCATTTATTTGCATGCATGGAAATGAGTGAGAGCAAAGGGACATGTTAATAATCTTAGTTTTGTTGGCTCAAAGAAAATGCTGGGCTCAGGGGAGATTGATGGAGCTAAAATGTCATTGTCACAAGGGAGGCAACTATTGATTTCCCTGACAAATCCTATAATTATGGAACACAATGCCTAGTTACATTAATTAGAAGGGAGTGAGAGAGTGGATCTGGAGGCCCTGCTGGCAGGAGAGAAGGAAAGTGGAGATCAGTCTTCTCTAAGGTGTGGCTGGGGCCCACGGAGAATGGAGGGCAAAGCTGAAAAGCAGGTTGAAGGCAGGGACCAGTCTTAAGGTCTCTATGATACAGGCAGGGACCTACTGCCTTGGGCTGCATGTGTATGAAACAAATTCATATATGTAAAAGACTTTTAAAATTGTAAAGCACTATACTAAATATATAAATAAAGAACTAAAAAGGAGTTAATGAGCATTATAGTCATATAGGCATGTACTAAAAATTCAGGTGGTACCAAAGGATGGGCAGTGAAAAGTAAATCTTTCCACCTTTATCACCCATTTACTCTCCCAGAAACACCCACTCATTCAACTGTTGTGCATCCATATGGAGATAGTCTATTATGTGAGATAACATATAGATATTCTATCCATCTATACATATATATGTGTGTATATACACTTATACTAAAAGTGATAGAATTCTATTCAAGCTGGGTTCTTTTTTGTTGGAAGTTACTACATTTTATTTAGTTTTTTCCTACTATTTTTTAAAGAGGAAGGCAGGCAGACAGGCAGAAGACAGGAAAGAAGAGAGAGGAGGAAGAGATAATTTACCTATTTACTTGTTCATTTTAGTTGTTCCCCTGGCCCTGGGCTGTGAATCCAGTTCCTTGGTCTATATGTGGACTGCTCCTCAGATGCAGGCTTAACACCTGAGCCACCAGGGCATGTCACTCCTGCTATTTTTTAATTGCTATTTGTTTTCATTTAACAATAAATTTGGAAAGCATTTCTTGTATTGATCTGCCTTTTTCTCTTTGAACATCTATATAGCATTACCTTGCACTGCAACTTATTTAATCAGTTCCCTTTGAAGGACACTTGTTTCAATGACATCCAGTTTATCTTCTTAAATTAAGATTCACCATGGAACAGCAAAACCAGTTCTCAACATAGTATTAGCGATGAATTTTTCAGATGATTTTTTTGCCAAATATATCAATTTATTTGTATTTTTTTTCTTTTCAACAAGAATAATAATCTCAATATCCCCAAGATACTTTTCAAACTGTATTTTAATGATGTAATAAGAGCTGGAAGTAAATCCAAGTATAAATCCCTTCTATTTTTTCTTCATTCCTTTTTTTTTTTTTTTTGAGAGAGAGGAAGAAGATGCATTTTATTTATTTTATTCAGTTCATCATTGGTTATTTACCCAGGTCCCCAGGTTCTCAAACTGGGGACCTTGGGATATATGTGAACTGTGCCTGGTTTAACCCACTAGGATACCAGCTCATGCCTACAAATCCCTTCTAAAGAGCTGATTTGCCCTGGCCAAATAATGACTGCTGAGCTGGGCAGAGATTCCTATATGTTCAGGTTGCCTTTGGAAGGGGAGCTCAAGAAGCTTCCTTGAAGAAGAGCCCGGGAGACAGCACAATGGAGTGAAAAGATGACAGGGTCTGGAGTCAGTTTCAGCCCCACTTTTGTCACAAAGTAGCTATGAGACCTTGAGGAAGGAAGGCACACCCTAGATGTTGACTTTCTCCTCGTATGTTCAATGGAGGCAGAACTGCAAACTCATGGTGCTGTTGTAGGGACCAGATGAATGGGCAGCATCTCACAAAGTGCTTCATGCATGCTAACTCTAAGAATTACCCTAAGAACAGAGACAAAGCCAGAAGAAGTAGCACTCCAGGTTCTGGAACTAGATTTATGTACATAAATTGCATCCTGATATATTCAGAAATTTGCCCCTTTATAGTTCTCTACATTACAATCCACTGACCAAGAATATAAGCCTATGACTGTCAATGAGAATGAAAGAAAGGATGTACCTTTTAAAGGGAAATGCTAGAACTGAGAAACCCAGCAGATATTTCTTAAGAGAATTGGACCATTTGCCATTTCATTGGGATGAGAGCTACAAACAGAACCAGGGAGGAAAAAATAACCAGTACCCTGGAAATCAAGGAAAAGAAAATGCAGGGAAGACTAGAGTGTTCATTGATGTAAGATTGTTGGAAGAGTAACTTGCTGATATATCTATTAAAATTCAAACTACATATACATTGTCCTTATTCCCCCCTTCTTGAAAAAATGCAGCATGAAAGTCATCAGGTGAGTCAGAGCAAGGTGGGTAGGTATTTATGGTGGAGAGTGCAGGGGACCCATCTTGTGGCATCAGAGACCAAAGAGAGTGTGAGCAGGTTGACACAGGTGTCCCCACGGAAGGCATCCGGGTGTGGGAGGTCTGGGCCTGAAGGGACTTCTGGGGGCCTTCCATGAAAGAACAGCATGGCATGGGGTGTCCGAATGGGATGAGGAAGGCATCCATGTAGGGGAGAGGTGATGTGGGGAGTCAGAACCTGAGCAGGCGGAGGAGAGAATCTACATGAGGGGGCCCAGTCGGTGGTGGGCAATGAGAGGCTCCAAGAAGGGAGAGTAGACATCGTGCCAGGGAAGGTGGCAATAGCAATGGGAGACTGGTTACAGTGCGAGTTATCTATCTCTGTGTAATGGTATCCCCCCAAACTCACTGGCCTGGAACCATATTCCTCATCTCAGTGTTTGGGTGTCAGGAATTGGGGCACAGCTTCACTGGTGGCCTCTGGCTCCCAGTCTCTCAAAAAGTTACAATCTGAAGGCATATTCGTGTGGTGGGTGGTCAGCAGGGTTTAGTTCCTCATGGGCTGTTGGCTGAGGGCTTCCCTTCCTCCATTGCTGCTGGCCCGAAGCATCCCTCAGCTTCTTGCCACCTGGGCCCTACCATAGGGCCCTCTTCCCTGAGCCAGTGACTGAAACACATAAGAGGGTGATTTAGACAGAAGTTAGTCTCCTTTTAACCTCATCTTGGAAATAACATCCCATAACTTTTGCCAATTCTCTCATTAGAAGTGATCACTAGACCCAGCTGACACTCAAGGGAGCTGACAACTAAGTGGATGAATATCACTAGCCAGAGACCCTTAGAAAAACTGTTCATACTATTCAAAATGATTGCCAGGCTTATGCAATCGCTTCCAAAATCCCAATGATGTTTTTTTTTTCTTTTTACATAAGTGGAAAAGTAATCCCTAAAACTCACTTGGCCCTGAGTAGTGAAAGCAATCTTAAGAAAGAAGAACAATCCTAGAGGCATCACACTTGTTGATATCAAAATATATAACAAAATGATCGTTATTAAAGCAAATGATACTGGCATAAAAACAGATCTGGAGACCAATGAAACAGAATTGAGAACCCGGACATAAACCTACACACATACAATCAACATGGGTGCCAAGAACACACAATGAGTAAAGGGTAGTTTCTCTAGCAAATGGTGCTGGGAAACCAGATATCCACAGACAAAAGTAGGAAATTGGACCCTTATTTTATGCTATACACAGAAATCAGCTCCAAACATATTAAAGATGTAAATGTAAGAAAAACAATGGTAGAACTCCTAGAAGAAAATCTAGGAGAAAAGTTTCATGAAATTGGTCTTAGCAGTGATTTCCTGGCTACAACACCTAAAACACAGGCAATTAAAGCAAAAATAGACAAATGAGACGCCATTCAACTAAACAGCTTCTGCACAGGAAAGTAAACAATTAGCAGAATGAACAGGCAACTACAAGATAGGAGAAAATATTTGCGAACCGTATATCTGATATGGAGTTAATATAAAATATATAATATAATAGCAAAAATAATCAAGTAACCCAACAAAATGGGCAAAAGAATGTCCCCCTCCATGGTGAAAGGATAAGTTCTATGTCAGGAGTACAGAGGTCTCTCTACCTCAGTCTTGGAAACCAGCACCATGACCATGACCTTGGCTTACGGAGCCATCCATGGGCTAGCTAACGCCATCAGCCTGCTCCTGGGATAGACAGACTCAAACTATGAGGAAAAGAAGGACACAGTGGACAACGATTCTGACTATGACAGCAGCCAGTGACTGAATGAACATTTCAAGCTAGGCCTGGACTTCCCCAGTTTGCCTTCTTAATTGGTGGGATGGATAAGGTCACCTAGAGGGACAAGCCCTTTTGCTTCATCACTTGTAAGCATAACCTATGTGAAGAGATCAAAGAGGAGAAGATTCCTATGGACATTTTGGAGAATCAGGCTCTGGACACATATATACCTGGCCAGGCTCTGTTATAGACTTGACTTTGAGAAACTGGAGCCTGATGACCTGAAAGGACTTCCTGTAAGGATGAAGCTCTGCTCACCTTTTATGGGAAAGGGCCCTTGGTTTGCAAGGGACAGGCTCAACTATGTGGACTTCCTAATTGATGATGTCCTGGACAAAATCCATGCTTGAACCCAGGTGCCTGGATGTGTTCCCAAACCTGAAGGATTGAATGGCCCACTTTGTGAGCCTGCAGAAGATTTTTGCCTACAGGTTGTCTAGCCAGTTCTCCCACACCCTCTATTTGTGAAGGTTGCCAAGTGGGACAACAAATAGGTTCCTGTAGATGAGCTGATGAGATTGAGGAGTCAGAGCTGTGTCTGATGTTCTGGGGTCATTGAGAACATTTGGACCTCTCCGTACCCCCAGCATTAGATGCCTTGCTTGCTTCTTTTATCCTTC
>RJWH01011089.1:0-13697 GCA_004363575.1 Solenodon paradoxus | reverse complement strand
AGCCCCAGCACCAGCACCAGCACCAGCACCAGCCCCAGCAGCAGCAGCAGCAGCAGCAGCAGCAGCGCCATCGCACCAGGGCACTCGTCCCCTGCCCCTTTTATCCCTTTCCAGGCTGTGGTTTCCGGCCGCGCCGCCTCCACATGCCCGCCGCGTCCTGGGAGTTCAGCCAGGGCCACCCCCGCCGCTACCCGCTCGAGAGTGGGCGATGGCAGGCGTCCAGCTGGGTCAGCGCCAGCAGAGGAAGTGGAGACCGCCACGCACCCTGGGCCTCCGCCGGCACGGCCCCCTGGCCCTGTGTCCCAACCCTGCCCTTCTGGCCCGGCCCGGCCACTGTGACCTACTAGAGGGTAGTCGGCATCCCACGCACCCACGTGGGGATGCAGCAGGACCTCAAGGCAGGGACCATGAATTTGGGGTGGCCCCCGAGGGGCCCGGAAGTGATGAGCCCACGCTTGGAGAGACACGTTGGGTTCCGGGCTGTGAGGGCTGCAGGACGGAAACAGGCCCTTGAGCAGCAGTGGGGACACAGGTGGCCAGGAGCTGCGCCGGCCCAAGCAGGACACGGGACAGCAAACCTGGTGTAGGCGGCAGACCAGCCTAGCCTGGCCGGGTCTCGTACAGCGCCTTCCACGCTCCAGAAGCGGGCCTCGGGGAGGCGGGTGCCGCCCAGCCAGTGGTGCCCAGGGGCGGCCGCTTCAGCGACCTCCCGACCACAGCCTCCGTGACCCTGGCCCTGGCCCTCCCTGTGTGGCCTGCACTGTCCAGTCCACACAGCCTGACACCTGCCTGAAGTCGCCACCTGCGTCACATCTGCCACCACCCTCTTCCCCAGGCTCCCCATTCGTAGCTGAACCGTCTTTGTCAGGAGCACAGACTGATTCCCAAAGGGGCCATCCCCATCCAGACCCGGCGGCGGACGGCAGACCCCAGCTCACCCAGGGCTTGCAGGCTTCCAGGTAGGCAGGAGCCGCCCTTCTGTCCAAGGGCTGCTGGCTGCACAGGGGCTGGCTGAAGGGTCTCTTCATCCGAGGCGAAGGCCTGGCTGGGAAGGACAGCAGGCGGGGTGGGCGGCTGGGAAGACACTTGTTTTAAAAAGTAAGGAAGAGAGAGGTGGGAGAGACATTTGGAAGGAAGGAAGGAAGAAGGGGTGGGAGGAAGCACTTTTATTTATTTCTTTTTGGTTATCACTCCTGGCCCCAGGGAGTGAACCTGGGTCCTTGGCCTTACGTGGTCACTGGCTTGGTGCCTGGGAGGACACTTTGTCACCAAAAAGCTGCCCTCCTCGCCAAGGACACAGTCTGCTTACAGGAACACACAGAGGACAACTGTGAGTGAGCGTGGGCCTTGGGGCTCTAGGATTTGCACAGGGCCGAGGAGGACTCGGATGCTTCGGCACCGAGGCTTGTGAGCGTCCCTTGAGACTTGGATGAGCACCTGACACCCACTGGAATGTGCTGGCTCTATTCTGGCCCGGAGGGAACAGAGGGTGGATGGATGGTGGGTGAGTTGGTGGATGGATGGTATATGGAAGGCTAGATGGCGGTGTGGGTCAATGGATGGATGCATGGATGTTATAGGTGGGTGGATAAGTGATGGTAGATGATGGGTGGATGGATGGATGAGTGGGTGGACGGGTTGATGGAAGGGTACATAGATGGGTGGATGATGGAGGGATGGATGAATGGATGGATGAATGGATGGTAAAGGATGGATTGATAAGATGGATGGTTGGATGGGTGAGTGATGGATGGATGTTATTCTAAGCATCAGCGAAGGGGCTGAATTAATGAGAATAACTTATAGAGAGTCCCTGACTCTTCGTGAGTGTCCCTCTCCCTTGGTGACTTGGCCAGAATTTGTCCAGCTCTGGGAGCAAACATGTCCTAGGCTCCTGGATACTCTGGGGCATGGGCACCAACCTTACTCACGTGGGCATCGGACAATGTTCTTTCTCGGTTGTGTTTCATCACCCGTTACAATGAGGCTCCCACTCCAAGGCAGTCCCAGCAGGACAGTCCAGGATTGCCCTGTGTCTGGGAGAGGCCAGCCCTTGGAGTTCAAAAGGGAGCGGATGCTGCCCTCCCCCTCACGTCCTCAATCCTGTGGACAGGTGGCTTCCACCTATCTGACGTGGGAACAGCTCTGTGGCCCTCGTGTGGACGGGCACCATGTGGTCAGTGTGCAGGAAAACGAGCAGCTCCTCAGAGAGCAGGCGTCGAGTGGCGGGCAGGGCCCCAGCCCATGAAGCCCCAGCCCCACTTCTGCCCAGGATCCCCGGGACCTGGGGACAGGGTGGGATGTGTGGGTGCACAGGGCCCTGGACAGAGGGCCTGGGAAAGGCCGCGGAGTGCTGCCAGGAAGGCATCATTGGAGGCGAGGAGCTGGGCGGGGAGGGACAGGTCCCACTGCCTGCACTTGGGGAAGGGTCTTTGGTGTCAAGATGGCTGAAGGCACAGAGGGGGCTTGAGGACTGGAGAGGGGCACATGGGCCTGAGCCTACACAGGGCAGCTCAGGCTGGGTCCCACCTTGGCTGAGCCCTGCTGGCACCCACGGGGGCACGAGGGCTGTGAGAGAGCCCACCGTCCCTGCCACAGCAGGAGGGGCCGTGCCAAGCGGGCTGGGCTCCGAGCTCCTTCTGGAACTTTGGGAGCATGAGGAGAATAAAATGTCCTGACCCCAAGAGGTGTCATCTGTCCCTTCAGCTGGGCTCCCCCTCTGGTGTCCTCAGGGAAGCAGGAGCTGGTGTCCCTTGTGTGTGGACCCCCGCCCCTCAGGACATGGTGAGGGAGGGAGGGGACCCTGGCCCCTGCTCCTCTACTTGGGACATGCACATGTCCCCACCGCGCTGCCCATCGCCTGGACCCCGCCCACCCCGGCCGGAGCTGCAGGGGTGCCTCACTGGGCCCCGGTGGAAAGCAGGACGTTCGCATGTGGCTGAGCTGAGACGGACGCTGTCCTGCGGAGAGGTCGGCTGCAGTCGCTGTCGCTGTCTGGCAGCCAATCACCCAGCCCGAGTGGGTCGTCCCCAGTGCAGCCTCATGGAGCGCCGAGCGCACGATCCTGCGGGAACACGGCTTCCCCAAGGCCTGCCGCCGGACACGGGACCCAGGACGCGCCAGGCTGGGGTCGGTCAGGCTGCCCGCACTTTTGCGTCTGCTCTTTGACCGTGTTCGCGGTCCCTCGTCCTCGCTCAGAGGGCGTGCCGGCCGTGGCAGCTGCAGAGCCGGAGCAGACCCTCCCTGCCCGCGGGCACCTGCCCGCTGACCTGGCCGTGGCCGCGTGGGGCCGTGGGCTGGAATCCAGGGCCGCGGGGAGGCACCTGCGCGGCCCACGGGAGCGAGAGCTGGGCGTCAAGGGCCGTGCAGCCGGCCGGGCTCCTCCCTGAGGCTCCGGACCAGGTCCCCGGGGGGCCTCAGCGGCCTCAGCGTTGTGCCGCAATGTATGTACCCCGATGGGGGGCCCTGCCGAAGCGGGAGGACCGTCACCACAGTGCGGCTGGACCGTGATGCAAGGTTGCGAGGACGCCACGTTTTAGGCTGCGCGGTGTACCTCCCGCTGGCGCCAGCAGAGGGGCCCCGGCTCCACCGCCCGCCCCCGTCCAGGGGCGCTGGACCGCACCTCCCGTCCCCCTTACGCGGGCCTCCACTCACCCTGCCCTCCCTGCTGCCTCCCCCTCGGCCTGGCTGCCCAAGTCTAATGTTGTGGAAAGCAAAGCCCCAGTCGTGGCTGCTTGGGGACACGGGTTTCAGGAGGGTGCAGGGACCTCTGCCAGGGCGGGAGCTCAGGCCTCTGGCTCCGGTAGGAGGCGCTCAGGGAGCACCGGCCATGTGCCTGCCCCAGGACAGGCCCCCGGGGCCACCACGGCGCGGCCACCACGGCCCCCCCCCCGCCTGGACAGGACGTTCCACCAACTGGGCCGGGTGCCGAGACTGCCGGCTGCAGACGGTTTTCTACAGCGTGGAGGGCAGAGTGCTCCCTCCCTATCTGACGGTGCTGGAGGAGTTTGTTTGGATTGTAAAAGGGGAAAATAAGTGCCACCTATGTCAGTTTTTTTTTAAAAAGAACAGACAATTGACTTCTAAGCGCAGGAAGGCTTGAGCTGGGTCAGGACCTTCAGGATGAGCGCGGGGCTCCTGTCCCACCCTCACGTGGCACTCAGCAGGCCCCGGTGACAGGGACCGGGTGGGACAGGCACACCTGACAGCTGGCACCTGGGCTGGCAGTGAGGACAGTGCCCTGGGCCCCCACCCAACCACGCCCCTGCATCTGTGTGCTGGTCACGGGTGCCTGGTGGTCGACCTAGCGCTTCCCACTGGTTGCAGGGACTCTGCACCTTGAGGTCGGGCTGATTAAGTGGCACTGAGCCTGGCGTGGGAAGCGTTCTCACCTGAGCCTCCAGGTGGACGCGTGGAGACATGCGCGTGCTCACAAGGATGCGGCTGTCCGTTAAGGGCTCTGCGTGGTCTGCATCCAATAAACTCAACGGCCGTAAACGCCTTCATTCTTGGTACAACCGCAAATTCAATTCGTATTTTTGTGCCCTTACTTCATGTGAGATACTTGCATATTTTTATAAAACACGTGAAGTAAAACGTCGCCAAACCGAGGGGGAAACAGATAAAGCAGCACTAATAGTCGGAGATCAGTACCCATCAGAAGAACGAAACAGAAGACCCGCAGGCAAACGAAGGCGGGAGGAGACGAGGCCAGGCCTCGGGGACACCAGAGCCTCCCTCCCAACAGCAGAGCATTCGCGCTTCGTGCACACAGGGATGCCCTTCCCAGCAGGCCATGTGTCACCCCGAGGCTGGGACTTAGGCGCCCCGACATAGCTGTCCTCCTCATATGGAATATGGCCACAATCGCAGCAAAAGGGAGGCTGGGAACGGCTGCAGATATTAAACATGCTGGAAGCCAGCGGGTCGAAGGAAAACGAGATGACGAGATACCCTGATGGCAGAGTTCACCCCGAAACTCAGAGCTGTAAACATGACATGAAAGACCCGAAGCTAGTCACCTAACTGCACAGGAAGGAGATCGAAAGTCAACAGCGAGTGGAAAGCAGGCAGAGAAAACAGGAGAGCAGCGAGGGAACAGCTAGTGAACTAGAAAAAGAGGACGTCAGTGAAACCAAGATCGGCTCTGAAAACAGCTACAAAATCAACAAACCTCTAACGTGACTGAGGAAGAAAAAGGAGAAAAGGCTGAAATGAGACAAGTCAGGCCTTCAGAAAATGCGCTGCTACCCGGGTCCATTGTTGGCCAAAGCGTTAGATAAGCTGGTGAAACGGAGCGATTCTTAGACGTAAATCTTGGAAATTACTGGGAGGACTCAGGAAGAAAGGAAAACATTGACTAGCTCTACAACAAAGAGACTGATTTAGAAATAGAAGATTCCATGAAGAAAAGCACAGAACTAGTTGACAGGTCCTACCAGAGCTTTAAACAATCAGCCAAACCTGAACAAACTGTTCCTAAAACGAGAAGGGAGCTCATTCTAGGAGATCAATATTACTCTTAGTACAGTCAGACATTGGAGTAAAACCATGGGCTAATACCCTGCATTCACAGAGAGGCGGAATTGTGACGAAACAACTAAAGCAAATTCAGTAACAAAAAAGAATTACACACCAGGAACTGGTGGATTTATCCCAAGACGCAGGGTTGATTCACCTCATGACCTAGTCGGGAAACCACGCCACCGACAGGATGCAAACACGCCTGGCGCTGACCTCACGCGCAGAAGCGTCCCTGGACAGAATCTATCACCCACTCAGCACTCTGAAGGAAGGGGCATCTGCAACCTGATAAGCCAAACACTCAACCATAAAACATCAGCGAAAAAGACTAAAAGACCTTTCTGAATAAAAGGAAACTTTAAAAGCGCTAAGATAACCCACAGAATGGGGGCAATTGCAAATCATGTATCTGACAAGAGTCTGGCATTTTAAGTCTGTAAAGAACTCTTGCAATTAAGCAGCAAAAAGACAAATAGCAATTAAAAAATGGGCAAAGGATCCGAGCAGCTGTTTCTCCAAAGAATGTCTCCAAACGACGTGCCAGTCGCCACTGCAAATCAAGACCACAGCCGATCGATGCCCAGGCCCTCCCTGCATGTGTCCGGGTCGGAGGAGGGCTCGGACCAAAAAGTCAGCTCTCAGAAAGTGTTGGCGCGGAGGCAGACACATTTTAACTCTCACCAAGTGCCGGTGGCATCTAAAAGGGCGCAGCCCCTGTGGACAGCAGCTTGGTGGGTCCTCAGAAAATTAAGCGTAAAACTACACGCAACCCAGAAATTCCACCTCCAGGAATTGGCCCCAGAGACTCACACACACGTTCACAAAACAGCGCACACGCACAAATGCTTGTAGCCGTGTCGTGTGTCAAAGCTGAAAACCCAAGGGCGCTGTCTGCGCCGAAGAGTGGGTGACGGCACCCCCACGCTGGGCCTGCACTCGGCTCCCCCACAACCCAGATAACTTTTGAATGCAGCCCCGTGCGAGGCGCGCGCACGACTGCAGAAAGTGGGATCCGCGGGGCGCCTCTCAGGCAGAAAGCTCCGGAGCCGCGGGAGGCGCTGGAGGGGGCGTCCCTGGGCGCCCCTGCACCAGGCGGGTGCTTCTCCTTCCTGCCTCTGCGCAGGCGTCGTCGGGGGGTCGGTGCAGAGGCGCGAGATCGTGGCGCGCGTGTGGATCTCCTATCCTGTAACCTTGCTGAGCTGATTTATTGCAGAGTTTTTGCCCCGCTCCTGAGGCTTTTCTCTCTGGGCCATGAGGCCATCAACAGGCAGGGACAACAGTCTGCTTTTCCTTTTCCAACCAATGCCGTTTATTTCCGTTCCTCGCCTGTAGCCGGGCGAGGCCGGAGTGGCTGCCAAGGAGACCTGAGCTCGCCGGGTCGCCTCCACCCGCCCGGAGCCGCTCTCGGGCCGCGTGTGGACCCGGTGTAACGTGCGGGGCCACCAGGGGGCGCCAGTCGCCATCGTTTCTCCGGCTCTTCCTAAATGTTGCAGGATTTTTAAGGTTCCTTTTATGTTGAATCACAGGATTTAATTTTAAGACAATGTGCAGAATTAACTATATGACCTTATTTTTTTCTGCAAGCACTGTATTTCTCCCAACATTATTAAATGCTGTTTTTTCAGGACGGGACATTTGAATCGTGAATTATACTTCAAGTCCTTTCTTCACCATCGTTTCTTGGAAGCTGAATTCGACGGGAAACAATGCCTAACAAAACCAGGGCTGCTGCAGGCCAGTGGCCATAAGCAGCAGTTGGCACACTTCTGGTTACCAAAGCGCCAGGCTTCCTCCGACACCAGCACGTGCCCGACATGAGCATTCCTTCACGCCTTCCCGTCTGCTTATTCAGGGCCCTGGGTGGCGGAGGCCTGTCCGGGGGCTCAGGGCCCCGGCCCACGGGGCTAGCTGGACAGGACACCTCCCTGGCCGCTCACACAGGCTCATGCCCTGACACCCCCAGGCGCCGCCTCGCTCTCGGGGCAGGAGCTGGACTCCGAGAAGCCCGCAGACGCGGGGAGCGTGCCCTCCGCCCAGGGCAGGGCTCATCGCTGCCATGGACGGACGGACGGACACTGGACTCACCGGCTGCGTCCAGGCCCGCGGCCCTCCCGCCCGAGCCAACGTCACTGCCTGTAAAAGCGGGGTGGGGGGCGTCTGCAGGAGCTCCTTTCTAAAACTTTTCACAGCTGGGCGCCCCCTGGTGGACAGCGATCTGGTCACTCGCCCCTGAAGGAGCACAGGCTGCAGACCCCTGGATTTGAGTCCCGGGTCCAGGGAGAAACGGCTGGTGTGAACAACTAAATAAAAATAGATGCTCCCTCCTCTCTCTGCCTGCCTGCCTGCCTGCTCGCCTTCATTCCTGCTGCATCTTGCCTTTAAAAACAAAACAAAACAAAAATCAAAACAAAATCGGTTCTAGGAGCACCCTTCGCAGGGCTTTTACTTAGGGTCCGGTTAGCAGCGTGGGGAGGGCTCCGCCGGACACCAGCCGAAGCTGCTTGGAACGCCAGGCTGATTGGAGGGAGGCTGGCCTGGTGCTGAAGCTGTGCAAGGCTCGGACAGTTACTCAGTCATCTTGTCGGGGCGTCTGGACCCCGACTCTCTTGCTGGGTGGCTGAGTGTCTGTGCCCAGTCCCGGCGCCCCCGGGGCCAGGTGTCATCTTGTGCCCTGAGCGGCTGAGGCCACTGGCAGAGCCGTCTGGGGCCGTTTGCAGTCCTGCCGCTGAGCTGACCCCGCGCTGTGCCTCCAGCCCAGTGAGAAGGGACGGCTCCTGGGAGCACTTCTGGGGCAGACTCGGTGGCTCCTGTCCCTGGCAGCCGGCGCTGAGCGCTGAGGCCCTGACCCAGTTTCCCAGGAGCCAGCCCCGCGGGTGGAGGCCTGGCGCTGCCGCGCAGAGGGGCCACCTGGCCAGGCTCCTCCCTTGGGAGACCAGGTACACAGGCCGGCACCTGCCAGACAGGTGGGTGGGGACCTGTCCCAGCTCACCTGTCTGGCAGGTGCCGGCCTGTGGGTAGCTGGCTCTTCTGGAAGTTGGGGCTGGCACTCGCTGACCCAAGGCCCCGACCCGGGTGGGGAGAGCCAGGTGCCTGGGCAGGGCCCGTCTGAGGGCCTCCATCCCACTCGGTGTCCGGGGGCCTGTCCTGGAGAGGTGTCCCGTCCGGCAGGGAGGGGCTGCAGGCTGAAGGGATTTTGCAGGGCCAGGGGGTCGAGGGCACCTGGGTGGCTGGGAGGAGGATGGAGAGGGCAGCAGTGGGAGGGTCCTGTGGGAGGCTCAGGCTTGGACTGGAGGGCACTGGGCTGTGGGGAGAGAGGTGAGGGCTCTCAGGTGCCATCCTTCGTTTGAAGTCACTCTCACTCATCCAGTCATAGGCTCAGCCTTTGTCCCCACTGATGACCCGGCCTTTGGCGGTCCAGGCCCCCGCCCCGGGGCCACCTTGTCCTGGCTCTCTCTCCCACCAGCTCCCCTGCCCCGGAGACGACTCCTCCAGGCAGCCGCCCCTCCGTGAAGTCTCCACAAATCCTGGACCTTTCTAGGCCGGAGAGCCTGCCTGTCTGGTTCTACGTGTATTCCCGCTCCCGGCACAGGCCTGGCCCGCTCGTGCTAATGGACGCCTGACGTGTGAGGGAGGCCCGGGCGGAGCGGGCGCCTCGTGGCCCCCAACCTGGCTGGGCGCCCTCGGGTCTGAGCCTGTGACAGCTCCTGGGGCCTGGGGAGGCCCCTGGTCTGTGGCCGTGGCCGTGAGTGGGTGGGCACCCACTGGGTCAGGGCCGCGCTCACCGTCCAGGGCGAAGACCGGGGCGTCGTGCAGTTGGAATTGCTCCACGAACGCCTGGAACCGCTCCTGCCACCTGGGGTCCCCGCGGCCTCTTCTTGCTGAAGTCAGAGCGGGCGGTGACGACCGAGCGAAGGCGGACTCAGATGCGCTGTCTGCCAGGTCCCTGTGCCCGACCCCCGCAGCCGCAGGGCCGCGGACAGAGTCCCCTACCAGGGCCCACCTACCCAGCAGCGCCCACAGGCTGGTGGCGGAGCCTCCGTCCTCGTAGCGCATATAGAGGATGAGGTTGCTGTAGGACGTGCTGATGAAGCGGACGTCCATGCTGCTGCCTCCCTGGACTGTGGACCGGCCGCGACGGTGACACCCTCTCCTCTGGCTCCAGGCCCGCGGACCGGCCAGTGCCCCGGAGGTGTCTCCCGCCAGCGCCGACATCCCCATGGGCAGCGAGGGTCCCTGGTCCCAGCCCCGCGCGGCCCGGCCAGCAAGCTGGTGACTCACAGGAGGCGTGGTACTGGCCGCGGGGCCCGTTTGGATGGACGGTGACGTTCAGGCCTCTGCACACCCCCTCGCCCCTGGAAAGACGAGGCGCTCATGACCTCGCTCTTGCCTCCGGGCCATCTGGTGGGCTGGGGAGCAGCCTGGCCTCCCGGCATCCACGTCTGTCTGAGTGGCTCTCAGCGCCCCCCGCGGCGTGCGGGCAAGGGTGCAGCACTGCCGCCCGGCACCGCGGTGCTAGCGCGCTGAGCGGAAAGCCCGTCCGGCTCCCCGCGAGCTCTGGGAGCAAGGAGGCTGCACGCGTGTGCTCGTGAGAGAAACTCGGACCGTCAGAGTCTTGGGCCCCGGCTCAGTGCCATGTGCCCTGCTCGGGCCACCGGGCGTCCCCGGGTCCCCAGCCGAGCACCTGCCCGGCGTCCTTACCTCCAGAACAAGACAAACTCCAGGTCGGGGTCCTGGATGCGGATGGAGTGCAGCATGACCCTCAGGGGGTCATCTGGGGAGACCAGGTCTGCGCGGCTGGCGGCCAGCCGGATGGTCAGCCAGCGTCCCTCCACCTGCGGTGCGGGCGGGGAGTGGTGCAGGCCCTGGGAGTGTCTGGTGCCCGCTGCCCCGCACTGTCCACCTCCCCACACCTCCCCGCACGCCCATCAGGGTCCAGTAACGGGCGATGGGCAGGTGGCTCCCACGCAGGTGTGACTCTGGGCCTCGCACCAGGACGCACTGTGGGGCTCAGTGCCGACCTCACCGCCCTGCCTGGCCCCCTGACCCCCGCCCGACTGGGCTGCCCAGGAAGCCCAGTCCACCCTCTCGGGCAGCCGAGACCAGGAAGCCTGCAGGGGTCCCAGACCAGGGCCGTGGGCAGACGGCCAGCAAGGCCTGCCCTCCGGGGGCTGCCAGCCCTCACCCGCCTGCCCTCCCTCCTGCCCACCTGCCCAAGGACTGTCACCTCCAACGACACTGGCACCTCGTCCCTGTCCCCTCGTCCCTGTCCCAGGGCTAAGTCTGACCTTCCGAGCGTCGAAGCCTGGCTGCACCGGCACGTCTTCCAGAGCCTTCTGGGCGCTGGTCAGGCCCAGGCTGAGGGTCAGCAGCAGGAGACGGCCTCTCTCCAGGGCCATGACTGCAGGCAGGTGGCTGTCGCTGTCCTCCGGAGGCGTTCCGGCCTCTGTACCGAGGCAGGGCTGTCGGGCAGTCTGGCCACACAGCTGCTGTCCTGGGAGGGCGTGCTCTGTCCCCTCCTCTGCCTGCCCTCCGCCTGGCCCATCCCCAGAGGAGCAATGCAGCCGCCCTGCCCTCCACCCTCTGGGCGGGGAAGAACTCTGGTGGCTCGGCAGGAAGGCGAGCCCGGCACTAGCCAGCTGCTCCCAGCCTCACACCATGGCCAGCCCTGACCACCCCTGTCCGCGTCCACCCCATCCTGGAGGCCGCTCCGGGCTCTGCCGGTCAGGGTGCAGACCAGAGCTGACTGTCGGAAGGGCCACACACAAGGCATCCTCGAAGGTCTGGGTCACACCCGGAAACCTGCCCCCAGGCCCAGGAACCAAGATCAGGGGCTTCCTCTGCTGCCCTGGTCCTAGGCCCCACTCGTCCATGGCTGACCTTTGAGTCCCCGCAAAGCCAGTCTCCGGGACACCAGACCCCGGCCTCTGCTCTCCGGCCTCTGGAGCGTGAGTCCTGGGGGCGCCGCTGCACTGCCCCGCCGGGAGGGAGGGGTCAGCCCCAGTGTGGAATTCTCGTAGGCACACGGCCTCTCAGTGTGGGGTCCCTGCCCGGAGCAGCCGCCACCCCAGGCCCCGGGCTGAGCGGAGACCCCGGAGTGGGAGCAGCAGGAGGCCCCCAGGTGCCCGGGCGCACGGCTGGGCTCTGAGTACGTTGCCAGCCGGCCCCGCGGAAGGAGGGGACGTGCAGATCCTGCCATCGGGAGTTTGAGGTCAGAGCTGATGCCAGGGGAACGCCTGGTGGCCGACTGCCCCCGAATCCTCCCGCGTCGGGGCGCTGCGGCCTCCGAGGAGCCACCACCCCAGGAGTGTGGGGGACCAGTCCCGAGCAGGGGTCCCAGCACCCATAGGTGTGCTGTCTGCCATGCTCTGTGGTCCAAGCTTTGGCTGGTTCCGGAAGCTGCCGCTGCAGCAGGTCTGAGCACCCACCTTAAAGGCTGAGTGACCGCTTTGGGCTCATGGAGGGCGGCAGGCACGTGTCCGGCTGCCCCTCTGTGAGGTGACCTGGCCACACACCTGGAGGCTGTTTGGCACCAGTTCCTGGAGTGACCGTGAGGAGCACACACCCTGCAGTGAGCAAGAAAGGACACGAGGGACTCGAGGTTCCAAGCCACCTCACGACGGGTGGCATGGACGCCCCACGCGGGTCCTCCCGGGGCTGAGGCTTCAGAAACACATCAGTGAAAGGTGCTCGTGAGGCTGTGTGGTGAGCAAACGTGACGCAGGTTCTAACAGGGACACGACCTCGATTCTGAGCTAAGCCCGTGTCCGGGAGCACGTTGCCCTCGGCCACAGTGCTCTCCTCCAGGACGGGCTCCCGCCCGGCCCCGCCGCGTGGCCGGGGCCCCCGGCACAGCTTGGTGCCCTCACCCAGAGATGCCCAAGGTGGGGACCCCGCTTTCTCTTTCCTCGTGCTGTTTTAGCCAATACTCACAGTTGTTTTCCTAACGCTTCCGTCTATATTCAAAAATCTGCCATCTCCATACACACAGTGGACACCACATGGCCCTGAGAAGAGAGGAACCTGTCACCTGAACCAACCTGGAGGGATCTAGAGGGAGGAAGTGAGTGAAACAAGTCAGAAGAAGACGGAGACCAGACGACCTCACTCACAGGCGGGTCGTGAACAGACAAAACAAAACGAAGGAGCAGATGAAATAGAACCAGCCCTGGACACCTGGGACAGAGCCGAGTGACAGGGAGGGTGGGGCGGGACGCTGCTGAGGACACTGGTGTTGGGGAGGGCAGGCGCGCTGATGTACATGTGAGGATGGGGAGACCGCGCATGTGGAGAACCTGCACAAATGACCTGTTTTAATGTGTGAAACAATAAGTTAAAAACCAAACCCGGGCACGTCCCCGTCAGGCCTGAGCAGTGCGGTGCGTCCCCTCTGCCTGCGTGGGCGCGGCTGCTGTGCGCCCCCCACCTGGTGTCGTGCCCGCTCCTGGCCTGTCTCCTGCCCACTGGCGGTGCTCGAAGACGTTGTGATGGAGATGCTCCCGCGCTCCCTCCAGGGGACGCCGCCTCAGGTCAGCCCGGGACGGACCGAGCCCTGGCCCGAAGCTTCCGGTCACCCCAGCCGGCTCCCAGGCCACGGCGCACCGCGCCAGAAAGTGCGGAATTCCATTCAAAGCAACGTGAGCCCCTTCTTATGTCCGTCCTCACAGGGTGAAGTGACCGGCGCTTTTAGTCCCTGCTCCACAAAGTTGGGGCGTGCAGACAAATTGCCGCTGGGACCCAGCCCCCGCCTGTGGGCACCTGCACAGGAGGCCAGAGCACCCACCCCCACCCAGGACGGGGCTCCAGAAGAGACCCCCTCGGGGCTCCTGCGGTTCCCGGGGCGCCCAGGACAAAGATGCCCTTCAGCACCCGGGGCCCCGCTCCTGGGCCCCGGGTCTGTCCAGAGACACAGGCTGGAGCAAGTCCTCTTTGTGACGTGGACGCAGGTCAGACCACCCGCTCAGGGTACAAGCCTCCGGACAGACACGAGGGCCGCCTGCCCAGAGCGCTGCCCCCGGGACAGACATCAGGACCGTCCATGCTCAGTGCCCCTCTGATGGCTCCCGGGTTCAAGCCCTCAAGTGATGGACAAGCAGAGTGATGGATGAAGTTCATGATTTCCGAGTGCCGTTTGCTCCATGTCGGAGAGACGGGCCACAGGCACGTCTGGGCAAGCG
>RJWH01011088.1:0-13694 GCA_004363575.1 Solenodon paradoxus | reverse complement strand
AGATCACCCCACAGTGCCAGAGATCGCCCCACAGTGCCAGAGATCGCCCCACAGGGCCAGAGATCGCCCTACAGGGCCGGAGATCGCCCCACAGGGCCGGAGATCACCCTCACAGTATTTGCCTGTGATGTGACCACACTGCAGGGTCTGCTCCTTGAAGGCACAGGCGTGCAGGGTTGGGGGTGGGAGTCCTCTTGCCACATGACTCCCGTCTCCTCACAGGGCGGGAGCAGCAGTAGCGGCTGCAGCTCACTGCAGTCAGTGCCGGCGAGGGCCGTCTTTAACGTGGAGCAAAAGGGGCAGTTGATTTGCCCACTCTGTTGAGGGGGCCCCAAAGTAGCACCCCTTTTGCCCTGCATTAACGACAGCCCTGGTTTATTAAACATGGGATAACATCGATTGCATATTAAAATGACGGGACTGTGGAAACATGAAACAAGCGGTACTGTCCCATTTAAAACAGTGTGGTCAGAGCCTCGCCTCCATCCCTGTGCAGTTACACTGTGGAGCGTTCTGGCCGCCTAGTCAACCGATGCCTGTGATCAGCTGCTCCTCCCTCTCCGGACCCAGTTCGCCCTGGTAGCTACTTGCAGGCCTGGCCTGGGGCTCCAGACACACCAGTCCACGTTGTGCTCCTTTTTGGGACTTGCCATCAGCTCACAGGGCAGGTTGCCCCATCAGTCTGTCCATCTGTCTGCCCTGTCCAGGCCTGGGCCCACTGGAAGCGGCCACCCTCTCCGGCTCAGGGGGGACCCAGGTGCCAAAGGGCAGAGTATGCACAAGGCCTGCTGCGAGCTGCGGACGTAGTGCTCCCTGTGGGGCCCGGGCACTTTGCCGGACCTGGGACCTGGCCCTTCCTGCTCGGTTCTCTACACACAGAAGTTGTTCCACTGCGCTTTGGTTTGTGACAATCTTGCGTCAACCAAGTCTGTTGGCGTCATCTTTCTAATAGCCCATGCTCACTTGAGTCTCTGGGTCACATTTTGGTCATTCTCACAGCATTTCCAACTTTTTCATTATATTTTATCTTTTATGGTGATCTATGATGCCACTGTTGCAATTGGGGGTGCCACAGTCTGCACCTGCAGAGACAGTGATTTTGTGGGTATATGCTGTGCCTCCTGGCTGCTCCAGTGACCCACAGCCCCCATCTGTCTCCCTGAAAAACAGTGATATGGAAATTAGTCCTGGCCCTGACCGCACGACGGCCGAAGTGAATGTGAAGGAAAGAGTTGCTTGCCCGTCATTTTCGATGAGAACTAGGACCGGCTCAGCTCAGGCAGGAAGGCACGTGGCATGCTCAGGCCAGCCCGAAGCTGGGCCTCTTGCACCAAGCACTTAGCTTAGTCACGAATAGAGGAGGAAACTGAAAGTTCAATGCTAGTGAACACATGGACGATAAGAGCCAAACAGCTGGATTCTGATCTGGAGGTAGTTGTCATGGCCTGGATATAAAATCAAAGCGGCCACAACCCTCAGACCGAAGCTGAATCCAGAGCCAGACTTGAATGCTCTTCTGCAGAGGTTAGAGCATGAGGCTTAAGGAAAAAGCTTCATAACTTAAAAATGTGTGGTGAGGCAGTTAAGTGCAGATGGGGAAGCGCTCAGGAGAGCCAGCTGAGATCATTGGCAAAGGAGGGGCACTAAGCAACAGTTTTCGAGGCAGGTGAACAGCTCTCAGTTGGAAGAGGATGCCTTCAGAGACAGCATAGCTGGAGAGGAGAAGTCAGGTCTGGTTTCCAAGCTTGGAAGACCGGCTAACTTTCTGGTTAGGGACCAAGGCAAATGGATACTTGGAGGCGAAGCCCCGGCTCACTTACCACCCAAACCCAAGAGCCCTTAAGAATGATGCTGACTCCTCTCTTGCTCGCTCTGCAGATGGAGCAGCAAAGACTGAACAATTGCACATCCCTTTGACGTGGTGTATGGAATATTTTAAGTCCAATTTTCAGACCTACTACTCAGAATAAAAGAATCCTTTCAAACACATACTCCTAGTCACCCAGGAACTCACCCAGGAGCTGACAGGAGACGCGTGTGGTCTTCAGCCCTGCTCACACGCTCTGCAGCCCCGGATCCGGGGCTCATTTGGACCTTCAAGTGGTATTGTTTAAGAAATACGTTTGGTAAGGCTACAGCTGCCAGATAGTGGCTCGCTCCTCTGATGGGACTGGGCAAAGTCAATTAAAAGCCTCCTGGAGGGGATTCACTATTCTATATGCCAGTAAGTTCTCTTGCAACTCATGGGCGGAGGTAATGTATCAACCCTCAGTGGAGTCTGGAAGAAGTGACTTCCTCGAGTGACTTCAAGGAGTCTTAGTCTTCAGTGGAGGAGTCACTGCAGGTGTGGTGGGAAAATAGCATGAGAACTAGCATGAGACGTGGAGCTGGGAGAGGTGATGGATTGTGCCACTCTCAGGATGAATCTTGAACAGCCAAGGAGTTGCTTCTTATGGCTAAGCAAAGAAAGTCGTTTCCTGAGGTGGAACCGTCTCCTGGTGGAGTTCTGGAGAACACTGTTGAAATGACCAGAAAGGGCTGAGACTATGACCAGAACTTAGCTGGTGCAGCTGCTGGCCTTGAGAGCGAGTCTCCAACATGGACAGAAGTTCTGCTGTGGGCCAGATGCAATCAAAGAACCTCGCATGCTGCAGAGAATGCAGAGAAAGCGCTCATGAAAGGAAGTCAGCTGCCACGCAGACCGTTGACCGCCAGTCACCCCGCCTCAGCGGCGGTCCCCACACTGAGCCGGCAGCACGTGATGCAACCTCCTCCCACGCGGGCCCTGGCTCACTGACAGCGCAGATCAGAGTCAGCATTTTCTAGCTGTGACATCCTTTTAATTGTACTGTGTATGGTGTCCAAACACAATGCTCTTGCACCCTTAGTCAACTACGGTCTCAGGGTCTAGGGAACCAGTTGTCAGATGCCCTGGGAAACAGAAGTGCCGTGTAACCCACTTGATGGTGGGCTTCGCTTGAGTATGGTGGTCTGGAAGCAAACCTGCAGTATTGCCCAGAGGTGCCTGCACCGGAGCCCCCCGCTCCCTCTGGAACACAAGCCTGTGGACGAGGACTTCATCCTGGACAGGGACACAGGCCAAGTGCGGCGCTCAGAGCGCCGGCTTCCAGGCTAAGTCTCATCGTCGCTGTCCTCGTGCAGGGAGCTTCCGCGGTCACCTGTTGTTCCCGGAAGGAAAAGGCAAACTTCGCTGGTTTGTGTGCCTTTCCTTGTGGCTTTCAAAGTGCAGGAGTTTGCTGAATTGGACAGTTTCTTAAAGACTCAGACGGAGCGTGGATGCAGGGTGTCTTTGAGGGCCCCTCTGTGAAGGCAGCGGGAGGGGCAATAGTTGGGGGCTCAAGCTGTCACTAAGACCCCGAGCTGCCCCCGTGGGGAGCTTAGCCCCTCAGCAAGCATGGCCTCTGGGCTCCAGGCTCCTGCCTTGCTCAGTCACCAGCTGCGGGCTGTGCCCAGGAATGCACGACACGGTGGCTGCCTGCTGCTGAGGCGCGCCCTGGAGACGCACCCTCCCAGAAGGGGCCGAGGCTGCGGCCCCTGCTACCTCCACGTCGTGGGTCATCATGGAGGCTGGGGGCCGGGAGAGGACGTGCCCCCGAGGGGTTCTGTGGAGCGATGTCCTCCTCGTGGAGGTGGACGGTGATGCTCTGAGTGTGCAGAAAGGGAGGGAGGGCACCAGCGCCCTCTCCCAGGCCCCCCTGTGTGCCCGAGTGTGTGTTATGGAGGCAGAGAGGAAGACTGAGGGCAGAAATTTGTGCGCAGAGAATCCTTTCCTCCCGCTTCCCGCCCTTGTCCTCGCTCCCTCTCGTCCTTTCTCCATCATCTCTCCCTCCCTTGTCCCTTCCTTGAAGGAACCAGCACCCAGGCTGGAGGTGGTAGGAAGAAGGTTGGCAGGCGCGAGGGCCTCTGGGAGCGAACCTCATGGGTGACAGCCTCACTTCGCTGGGTTTTCTGACTGACATTGCTGGTTGCTCAGGATGGTGGTTTTGAGGCTGCATGTCCTGGGGCTCAAAGATGACAAAGCTCTTCAGAGAGGCTAGATTTGAATAATGTCTCATCTAAATGCAGGCCTCAGGGCCTTGGCAAGACTGCTGGCTACCCGAGCGCTCTCCCGGCGGCCAGCGCTGCAGCAGTGCATTTGAAGGGCTGTCTGCCGTCCAGCTTGAGAACTTGGCTGGAAGTGCTTCAGAGTCCAGGAGAGCTGGCATGGCTGCCAACTCTGTCAGTCAGACTGGCGGCATGCAATGACCCGCAGCTGGCTTGGAGAGGACATCAGGGCTGGAGTTCGGGATCAAAGAACAGCAAAGACCATGAGATACGGGGGCAGTAGCCCTGGGGCCTTAGCCATGCCAGGCTCTGGATTGCCCTACAAATCTCTCTCTCAACCCCATTTTAACTTGAAGAAGAACCAATGCATTGTGTGTCTGCTGCTGAAATGTGCTGTCCTTGCATCCACGATGCACCGTTTCGTTCCCCACTCAGAACTCAGTGATGTTGGTCCTACTGGGGCGCCATCTTAACAAGTTGAGGAAACTGTGCTTATAGACATGAAATAAATGTTTATAACTTAAGCAGTGTTTGGAACCAGGTCCTGTGATTCCAAGCAGCTCTCTAGAGCAGGGGGTGGAAGAGGCTGCCTACAGAAACTGCTCTCCTGTGAAAACCTGTCTGGCAGGAAGGCCAGCAGAGACTTACCTAAATGGGAGGCTTGAAACCATAAAATATTAAGAAGAAAACATAGCAATAGGTTCCCTGACATCGGCTTTAGCTATTCAACCCCCATGGCAAATTTTAAAAAAGCAAAAATAGCAAATGAGATTACATCAAACAAAAAAGCTTCTGCACAGAAAAAGAAACTTTTCAAAATGAAAAAGGCAACCTGCTGACTGGGAGAAGATTCTTGCAAACCATATATCCGAAAAAGGTTTGTTATCCACAATATGTGAATAACTCAGAAGACTGGAGAGAAACAACAAAACCTTGAAGACCAACTGAAAGATGGACAGAAGATATGAATAAAAACATGTGTAAAGAAGACATACAGATGACCATCTGGGTGATGAAAAACAGTTGATCACTCTTGTCCTTAGGAAAACACAAATCGAAAGCACAATGAGGTATCAGCTGGACCTGTTTGAACAGCTATTGTGACAAAAGTCAGCAGCACCGGGCGGGCTGTGGAGGGAAGGAAACCCTCGTACTCTGCTGTGGGAATAGAAATGGGGCAGTCGTTATGGAGAAGAGTATGATGACTTCTCCAAAGACTAAGAATAGAGTGCTATGTGACCTGGCCATTTCACTTCTGAGTATCTCTCTGAAAAATGTGAAAACACTAATTCGAAAAGATATATACAGTCCTACATTCACTGCAGCACAATTCATAGCAGCCAAGATACAGACACAACCTACGTGTTGATCAGTGTCTGAGGGAAGAGAGAAGATATGTATGTACATTGAGTCATGACAGAAGATGAAACCTACCATTTGTCACAACATGGATGAAACTTGAGGGGATTCTTTTAAGTGAAGTAAATGGGAAGGAGAAAGGAAAATATCACATGATTTCACATAATTGCGAAGATAAAGAAATAAAGCCAATAATCAGGCAAAACAAAACACAAACTCACTCTTAGATCCTGATGACATAATGGTGGTAAGAGGGGAGGGGAATTGGCGTGTGAACAGAACAGGTAAGTGGGGGTCAGCTGTGTGGCGGTAGGTGGAACTAGATTTTTGGTGATGATCACAGTGTAACATACACAGATAATGAAGAATAATGTTGTGTATCAGAAACCTGATACAATATTATGAGCTAATATTTTCTCATTTTTAATACAAAGACAGAGCTTGAGATGATCAATTCACTCTGGGCCTTGCACTTCTTTGCAGTATTTCCTGGCAGTCGTAGGTCCGCTCTGACACCCCCAGACTGTCATCACGCAGGGAAAGAACGCAAACTGGTGGATCCCATTCCCAGAGCAGTTGTTGAGCCCTCTTGGTGTTAATGGAAGCGCTTTGAGCTCCTTGAAGGAAGCCAGGCCTCCACAAGTTATGGGTCGAGAGGAGGAGTGTCGGCCATCCGAGCCTGACGCAGGTGCAGCCGGTACTCTGCTCAGTCAACGTGAAGGTGTCTGATGACTTTTCTTTACTGAAGCAACATTTGTTTACAACACTATGTGGATTCAGTTTGTCACTTCCAACCTTGACACCTGTGTGTAACCACTGTTTCCGCCACCACCAACTAACCAGCCCCGTCGACCCAGCCACCCCTGTCCTGTGATGACTGTCATTCTGTGGGCGGTCTAAGGCTTGGTTTTGGTTTGCTTGCTTGCTTTTCTCTTTATATGTCATACAGAAGTGATGTCACGGCTGTCTTTCTCCTTCTGACTTAATTTACTTAGCATTCTGCCCTTTAGGTCCATCCACGTTGTCACGCATGGCAAGATCCCACCATTGTTACAGAAGTGTCGCGTTGTGGTGTGTACGCCACACCCCTTTATCCGTCCCTCCACTGAAGGGCACTTAGGTTGTTTCCATGTCTTGGGTTTTGCTAATAGCGCTGCTGCAGTGAACACAGGCTGCAGTGAACACGGGCTGCACACACCCTTTCACATTTGGAGCTTTCAGAATCTTTGGACAAAAGTGCCAGTACCCAGAGGTGAAATTGCTGCATCAAATGGTAGCTCTGTTTTGAGTTTTTGAGAATTAATCACATGGTTTTCCCCAGTGACGGTTCTAGTTTGCATTCCCACCAAAGCACACGAGACACGAGATTTCCCTTTTTCTAGAGATCTTACCTGACACATTTCCTAACAGCAATTCAAACAGATGTGAAGTGAAATTCCATTGTGATTTTGATTTGCATTTCCCTGGGAAGCACATTTTCTAGTGTGTCTGGTGGCCACCATGTCTTCTTTGGGGAAATGTCTGTTCAGAGCCTTTGCCCATTTTCAGTCGGGTTTTACATCTTTTTATTGTGGAGCTATATGAGCTTTTTTACATATGTCAGATGGTAATCCCTTGTTTGGTAGATGGTTTGCAAACATCTATTAAGTAGATTGCCTTTGCGTTTTAGCAATGGTTTCTTTCACTGTGCAGAAGCTTTTTCATTTGATGGGGTCCCATTCGTTTCATTCACTTGTGCTTCCTGTGTTTCCATGGAGATAAATCCATGAAGAAACCTCTAAGGCTTATGACAAAGACTTTATCACTATTATTACTTATATTGTCTTCTATGTATTGTGTTTTCAGATCTTCAAATCTTAATTCATTTTGAATTTTTTTTTTGTGCATGGTATAAGATAGTGGTCTAGTTTCATTCTTCGCTCTTTTGCATGTGGTTTTCCAGCTTTTCCACATCATATATTCAGGAAATGTTTCTTCATTCATTGCACACTATTGGCTTCTTTAATCAGAAATGAACTCTCCATGTATGTCTGGGTTTATTTCTGGACTCTCAGTTCTGTTCCTTTGGTCTGTGTGTCTATTTTTATTCAGGCACCACGCCGTTTGCATCACTGTAGCTTTCTAGTATAGTTTGAACCGTCGGAGGATTCTACCTCCATTTCTGTTCTTTATTTTCAGGATTGTTAGGCTATTTGAGGTCTTTTGTGGTTCCAAACAAATTGTCATTATTATTTGTTCTCTTCGATGAACCATTTGGGATAGTGACAGGATTGCCTCGAATCTACATATAACTTTAGATAAAAGTGACCGTTTTATCAATTTTTATTCTGTGAATATAAAATGTCTTCTCATTTCTTTGTGTCTTCTTTAATTTCCTTTTACAGAGCCTTACAGTTTTCACTGAATATTTATTTCCTTGCTTAGACTTATTTCTAGGTATCTTATTATTTTTGATGTGATCAGATATGGTATTGTTTTCTTCATTTCTTTCTTCCAGTTAATTGTTTGCATACAGAAATGTCACAGATTTTGCATATTGATTTCCTGTGCTCATTTATTGTTAATTATGTTTTGTGGAGTCTTTAGGATTTTCTGTGTATAATCTTACTCCATCTGACTAGGCTGAAGGAAGTGTGTCGGGAAGCTTTCTGACTATAGGGACACAGCCGGGGACATGGCTCACTTGTCAGCAGGCAGGTGGGAGCGGTGGGGCTGGACCCCCTGCTGCTCTAGGTGGACACTGATTGCTATCATGTGGCTCTCAGCTGGCGTGGCTACTTCACAGGGGTGGGTAGGGCTCTCAGCAAGGATTTTCTTTTGGGGTCGAGAAGTCTGGAGAATGGGGTCAAAGACGGTACTGACCAGTGCAAGTTGTTCTTACACATTAGTTCCCCCACTTTAAAAGGGGAAAAATGAGGTTCCAGAGGTTGAGTGTCTGGTCTTTGGAACAATTTCACTATTGGACAACTGGTACCATAAAGGCTTCATAGGCCAAATCACAGGAGAAAATAATGTAAAGGGATCCAGGGTTTCTTATTACCATTTGAAAGAAAATAACAATGATGGCTGATGTTGAGACAAGGATGTTGATGACGATGATAATGAGGTTGATGAAAATAATGGTGATGTTGATACTGATGAGGATGTTAATGACAACATTGATGATGTTGATGATGAAATGATGAGAAGGATGAAGATGTTGGTGATTATGATGATGACTAAGGCATCATTAGCTAACACAGAGAAGTCGTTGTATGCCAGGAGCTCTTATTCATACTAGATTCTACATGTTTTATCTAATGGCATCATCATAACAACCCCACGTGTGAGTATGACTTATCTCCATTTCCCTAATGGGGAAACTGAAACTCAGAGGTTAAATGTCTGGCCGGAGGCCACAAGCTCTGCTAATCCTTGCAGAGATCAGTGGGCTTGGGAGGGTCTCTTGCTATGAGCAAAGACAGGGCCGTCTGGAAGAGTGTACAGCAGAAGTGCCCCTCAGAGGGGAGGAGGACCAGGGTAGAACTATCAGAAGCAGCTTTTTCTTAACTGAAGGTGGCGGAATCTGACAGCTTCAGTTGTCCCATAGACAGTGATCTTCCAGGGAACGGAACGGGCGCCGGCTAGGACACTGACATAGAGACCCCAAGGATGGGTATCAAAGTCCCTGTGCTTCTCACTCTCAAATGTTGTGGTAAAGTTCAACATCTTAAATCAAGCTTCCTATGTTTCTTTGCAAGAAGCAAGGTTGGGGTTCATCTACCACCAGGTAAAAGCAACCATTTGCATTCTCCCTCAGGGAAATGAAAGATCTGCAGTCAGATCTGAAGATTCAGACTTTCTGAAGGAACCAGTGATTCTGCAACACAATGAAAGGATGAACAGAGCTCAGGTGGACTTGCCAATTGGTCTTCACAGCTGGACGTGTTAGCCCCCTTTTGATAGTAAGTGTATTGTCCGTGTGTATACATTTTCCAAATTCCTCCCCCGTGGCCTGACAGAGGAATCCAGAAGAACCATTTTTGCAACCTCTGGAAATGAGAAGGAATCCCAGGCTCCCTCTGGATTTTGGCTTAGCAAACGCTCCCGTCTGACATGTTCTGCTCCAGGGTCTCTCCAGGGAGCCGGGTTGACTTCAGAGCAGTTCAGTGCCTTTCAAAAGAGGAATAGGGACACCAAGTTAGTAGGTAAATCGCTGTCAAATCAATTATGCCCTGAATTAGATGAGCAGCGTGAGAATTCTCACAGGTGGAATGTTTGTCCTCTGTCCCTCACCAGGACAGCACTTCAAACCAAATCCGCAGGGAGGAGGAGCAGGAGAGCAAGAAGGGTACCAAAGCGTCCCACATCAGCTGGTCTGTTTTCCTCACTAGCTCATTCCTTTCAGCATGGACGTCCTTGCCAGCATGGGTCTAAATTTCAGATAAAGGAGAGAAACTTCATATGCCCAATAATTTTGGAGACATCATATGAACTTGGAACTGGACCCTGAAGGAAAAGAAGAATTTTTCATCATGTTATTTTCCATGTGTGCATGTTGCATATGGAGTTGGTTTCTTTTTTTATAAGCAGCTACACTTTTCTGTTTTTTAAAGGCAAGATACAGGCAGGAATGAAGGCAGACAGACAGGTAGGCAGGAGGTGAGAGGAGGAAGAAGTACTTTATTTTATTTAGTTGTTCAGTTTATTTAGTTGTTGACTCCAGTCCGGGTCTCGAACCTGGGTCCTTGGGATGAATGTGGACTGCACCCAGGAGACTTATCTGCTATGCCACCAGGATGCACCAAGGGAATTGTTTTTAAGTGCAAGTTAAAAATTCAAATTATAAAGAGGTTAGTTGGCTTCCAAACTATCAAATGGCTTTTAGGGTTGGAGAGCAGGGGTAGTGGGGGATCGTGTGCCCAGCCATGGCTGGATCGACAGCTCCAGCTCATGGTAACCAAGTGGGAAGGTACTCAGAGAGCCTCACTTTAAAGACAAGCTTAAAACCTGGGTTTGTTTTTGTGCCAATACAAAGCTTTGTTTATTTTGCAAGATTTTCTTTATGGGTAATAGGTTTTTAAAAAGAAATCTCTGATATGTTTATTTTTGCAAACATTGGCCTCTTCTGCTTTTAAAATATTTTTGGTTACAGTCAATTGAATTTTAATTTCTAAATTGACCTTGAAATATGTATTCTACTAATGCAGTCTACTACAATACTTGACTAATTTGGCAACAATGAATTCAAAAAGCAAAGTCTTTTTGGATTCTTCTGGGATTCAGGAAAAATATACAACCCCTCTTTCATCAGTTATAGAGACAATAAGATTCGATCGCAATTAGAGCAGAAACATGAAACACTGTATGACAAAAACCTTAAAATCCTACAAAAGGCGCAATGCAAGATTAGAACGAGTGAAAAGAAATAACATGTGCTTCAAGAAGGCTCGCCGCCATTAATAAGCCAATTCTCCATCAAAATCTGGATCTTATGAAAAATACTGTCATCATTAAATAGTAGCCACTAAATCGATTTAGTTTTAAATGCACAGGACAAATGAGACACCATTTGGGAGGCTAGTTGGATTTCAGGCTGCTCAACTTCAACTTCCCCGCAGAGGAGGAGAAGAGAGGGTCTGCTAAGATGGTGATGTGGACCTCCCAAATTTAATGCTGAAGCCTAACTCCCATTTGTTGAAAAGACTTTCCTTTCTTCATCGTAGGCTCTTAGCTCTTTTGTCACAAATTAACTGACCATGTATGATTGAGTCACTTCTGGGGATTCAGTTCTATTCTGCTGGTCTGTGTCTATTATTATTCCAGTATCATACCGTTTTTATCACTATCACTTTGCATTATAGCTCAACGTCTGTGCGTGTGATTCTTCCAGTTTTGTTCTTTTTTTCTTGTGATTGTTTTGGATATTCAAGGCCTTTCATGATTCCTCACACATTTAAACTTTTTTTGTTCTATTTCCTTGAAATATGCCCATGGGATTTTGATAGGGATTGCATGAAACCTGTATCTTACATTAGGTAAGATGATCATTTTAAGAATATTAGTTCTTCCCAGCCATGAGCATAGAATAAGATACATTATTTTGCAGTGAATTTGGAAAACAGCAGGTGAAACTTACAGTGGGAAGTCCTCACCTCCTCTTCCTCACTCACAGGACAGGAGTCGTGCTCCCAGCTGGCAGCAGGGAGGGGATCTCCAGGGCTGTGCTGCTGATGCTGGGCAGTAGGGCAGTAGGGCAGTAGGGCAGTAGGGCAGTAGGGCAGAGGGAGGGCATGGGCAGGGAGGCTCGCAGATCTGGCCTGAGGGCTAGCCCTCTTGCAGGGCTGGGGAATGTGGGGAGCCCAAGCCTTGGGGGCCAACACCAAGCTCTGTGTCTCGTCCCAGCACTTTGGAGCCTTTGAGGCCAGAGCTTCTATTTCAGATGACAGTGGAAAGGGCAGTATTTGGAGCATGGCTGAGGCAATCTTTCCCCCCAAGATCTCCAACAAGTATCTACCCCGTGGAGCAGGTGGGCAGGTACATGGAAGGCCTGGAGTTGATCCTTCCTGAATCAACCTTCACCAGGACTTAGAGGCATGTCCTGCAGGACATGAGAGCTCAACGGAGGAGCCCCCTATGCACCA
This sequence comes from Solenodon paradoxus, assembly GCA_004363575.1. Taxonomy (NCBI): domain Eukaryota; kingdom Metazoa; phylum Chordata; class Mammalia; order Eulipotyphla; family Solenodontidae; genus Solenodon; species Solenodon paradoxus. Next base: position 1,647 of record RJWH01011088.1, on the reverse strand, counting down.
GAAACAGGTCTGGGAGGCAGGTTGGAAAGGGAAGGTATTATTAACTGGGGTTTAATAGGTGTCTCCTTTGCACCCCCAGGTTGGGAAGAGAGGCTGACCCCACCCCCACTCTGGGTAGACTGGATTTCAGGGTGACACTGGGCATTTTGCTAGTACCGGCCACAGGATACATTACCTTGCTTAGAACAATCAGTTTCCAGAGGGCGCTTTTGAAAAAGCAGCGTCCTGGCTGTGAAGCGCGACGCCCAGGAACCAGCAGTGGTTCTCGCTCTGGATCCGAGGCCCAGGCAGCTGCAGCCACCTTCTCCCTGTGGGCGCGGTGCCTCTTGGAGGAGGCTGTGGTGGGGGATCACGGGGACACTGAGCCAGCTGTGGACTGGACAGTCTCTCCGTGGAGAGGGAAGGCGAGGGTAATCAGTGACTGCAGAGGAGCAGAGGAGAGTGCCGGCCCCAGAGACGTGAGAGAAGAGCTGAGTGCAGGGCGGAGCGGGAAGGGCTCAGCGCCGGCTGGTCTGCACCCAGCGGAACAGTTCTCGTGTAGAAGAGGGAGCCCTGCCACCTGCGACAGCAGTGGTGGGCCTGGAGGGTCCTAGAGGCAGAACAAACACAGGGACTCGCTCACGTGGGAGACAAAGCAACAGAACCAACAGATGCGCGGACCAAGCAGAAGGCGAACACACTCAGAACAAAGAGCAGAGCAGTGGCTCCCAGAAGGGCGGGGGAAGGCTCAGTGGTGCAAAAGGGGCCGACTGTCGGGTGGGAATAGAAAGTCGCCTGTACAGATGTTATGTGTCTGTTCACCTGGAACCTATACAGTGTTACACCCCAAAGTACTTCAATGACGTTGTGTGTTTGCTTTTTCCTGCCTGGTCCCGTCATGACCCTGGGTCCTTGGGACCCTAACTGGTCTGCACCTCAGCCATCTCTGCTGCTGGAGCCCCCAGGGTGCACCGGAAAGTGTTTTCTTTTTTTAAATAGGTGAAGTAACAAAAAAAAAAAAATACCCACAAAGGATAAGACTTTCAGGCTGATGCATTTCTTCGAAAACTCCGTTTTCCATCTGCAAAGGAGGGCGAGTCCCACTGCACACGGCCAGCGTGTCAGCACTGGGAGGCGTCCAGACAAGCAGCAGGTGCTCCTGGAAAGAGCCCTGGGTGGAAGGGTCACGTGCACAGGTACCAGCGGTGCCAGAAGCTTCTAGAAGGGCTGCCCAAAAGTTGTCGCCCAGGCTGGTCCAGGGCTTGCCCCAGCGGGAGAAGCCCTCATTTGCAGCACTTGCCACTTTTCCTGAAGCAGACACTCCCCTCAGGGCCAAATTCAAGCTCCTACGTCATCACTGAGGGAGGAGTTGGGAGGGTCCACACCAGGGGCTCTCTGACTGGCTCCAGGCCGCCAGCCTGGGGCCTCATCCCCACCCCTCTCTGCTCCAGCGACTGTCGCGAGCCTCCTTGTCAGGGACAGCTGGTTGCCAAAGAACTGTTTTTTCAGTGCTCTCTGAACCTGAACGCCCTAAAGGTCTTATCTCTCAAAACATATGTTGTAACTGCTTTGATGTATTGGCGCTTAAAGTATTTGCTGTATTGCTTTTTGAAGTTGTATTTCTTTTTGAAATGACCTATCCTTGTAAGCCTGTGAATGACGTAAGGA
>RJWH01011087.1:0-13696 GCA_004363575.1 Solenodon paradoxus | reverse complement strand
TCCCTCTCTCTCACACACACATATACACACACACACACACACACACACACACACATACGCAAGTGCGCACTAAATACTCAACCATGCACCCCTCCTGCCATCCACCACTGCCCTGTAAGCTTGACTGATCTCAGTGTTTCAAGGCCCAATTCATCTGATCAACCAGCCTGGGTCACTGGGAAAAGGCTGGAGGGCTTCCATGTATTCCCGGAACAAGCCCTCTCTCTGAGGTGGAGCTCAGGCAGCATGACAGGTGTTAGACCTCATGCGGACCGGGAGTAACCTCCACTTCACAGTGCACCCACAGAGGGGGCCACCCAGGGCCTCCCTAACATTTCCACTAAGGCTTTCTAACACCTAACCAGGAAAGCTGCACCCAGAGGAGCCAGTAGTCTGAACGCAATGAGGCCTGAGAATAAGAAATGGGGTATATAAGGGTGAGGGGAGGATTACAGAAATGTGGGCGTAAAATGAGCTTATAAAAACCACGCAGACAATGCCCTGGCTTCTTCTGAGCCTACAAGGCGATGCAGGCAAATGGGAAAGATTCAACTCTAGAATTCCCCTATATGACTTTTAACTTCAGACTTGGCACCTAATTGCTGTATGACCTTGACAAGACACTTACTTTCTATGGTCTCACTCTCTTACTGCACTGGATCTCCAAGATCTGCTTCTGCATGACTTAGGGCCACTGGCAGGCAGCTGAGCTTACTCCTGGCCACATCCCCAGCCCCATGTGCTGGTCTTCCCTAAGCTCTCCTGTGGACATCCTCAGATCAGCCATAATCCTCCACCCCACTGAGTGAGGGTGATAAAATGTGGGGAGGAAGGTATTGTTCACACCTGTCTAAATCCTCTCTAATTTCAAGAAATGCAAAAAAAAAAAAAAGGTACAAGAAGAGGAGGGGAGAGAGGGGAGGGAAATGGAGGGATGGAGGGGGAGGGAGGGAGTCAGGGAGGGAGTCAGGGAGGGAGGGAGGGAGGGAGGAAGGAAGGAAGGAAGGAAGGAAGGAAGGAAGGAAGGAAGGAAGGAAGGAAGGGGAAGCCAACTGAGCACGAGGTGGGGATTTGTGATGAAGACAGTGAATTACCTTACTGAATATCATCTCCCCTTCTTTCTGATGGAACCCTGATATTTTCTTAGGTGGAAGTATACTCTTCTCTAAGACCTGGGACAACCTAAAGGCTGGTCAACAGATGCCTGGATGAAGAAGCCGCGGTGCATATACTCAATAGAATTCTACGCCATTATTAAAAAAGGACGAAATTGTGCCCTTTGCAATAATCTGGACGGAACTGGAGGGGATCATGTTGAGTGAAATACATCAGAAAGAACAAGAGAAATACAGGATGATTTCACTTACATGTGGAATGTAATGAAATGAAGCAAGTAAACATACAAATCCCAGCAAAAATAGCAGGACTCAGGACTGACTGGGGTGGGAGGAAAGACGGGGAAGGGGTGAAGAGGGGTACTGGAACTCTGGTGGTGGGTGTGGTGTGAAATATAGACTGAGATGCAATATCGGTACCCTAAAATAAATTTAGAATTGTGAACTAAAGAAATTTTACTATTAAAAATAATTTAAAAAAATAGAGTTTGGGGTTAAAAAAGACATGTTTTTAAAATTATAAACTTAAATTTTTTTTTAATCCTTCAAGGCATAGGTTATTACAATCCTAAAGACAGGTTTTGAAGATTAATGAGAACAATGGGTAAAATGACAGTGCTAATGGTATTTCAGAATGTTTATTTTAGCATGTCTTTAAAACAGATATATAGTCTCAGTGTGGTAAAAATACACCTTGCAAATTACCAGTCCCTCCTCCTTTCTTTTGGTATACGTAAAGGAATGAAAAGAATTAATAGGCTAACAAAAAGGAAAAAAATGTGTGCTCATCTAAAAGACTATTTCTGAAGTCAAAAGTAGAAAGACAGATACCAGATGACCTCACTCATAGGTGGAATTGAATAGACAAAACAGGAACAAATGAAACAGAATCAGCCCTAGGACACGTGAAATAGAACTGAGGCTACCCATTGGGAATGGGATGGGAGGTGGAGAGGGGAAAGAAGTGGTGGTGGAGCCCACGGAACAGCAGTGAAGAACACTTGATGATTTGGTGGAGGGCAGTGTGTGTTGACATACGTATGAGGATGGGGAACTATACATATGAGTTTATTTTAATGTGTGAAAATAAAAATAATTAATTTTTTAAAATAAGAGATTATTTCTTAGCCTCTCATGTATCTAAGAATGACCAATGAGATGTAAGCAGAAGTCACTGGGAGGTGGTTTCTGGGGAAAATCAGTTGATGCTGTTTGGTCTTTTAAATTGTTTCTCCCTTTTCCTTGCCTGGAATATATTATGATGGCTGAGCCCCAGCAGCCCTTTGGTGACTTTGAGGCAAAATGCCCCAACATGTGTGCTTGTCAGAATCACCTAGAATCCTTTTTTTTTTTTTTTTTTTTTTTATGCTGATACCTGGGAGACATTCTGACTTAATTGACATGAAGTGTATCCTAGGCATCAGGATTCATAAATTCCAAGCAAATCTAACATATAGCAAAGTTTGAGAAGCAACACTTTAGCAGGAATACCAGAGCAACAAGATGAAGGAAGCCTGGGTTTCTAACACCAGGCTGCCACCACATCAGCCACAAAGAGCCTAACTCAAAGAAAGTCAACTTTAGTTTGTTTAAGCCTTTGTGGTCAGGTCTTTGTTTTAGCAATAGAATGTGATTCCTAACTGATACAGAATTGGAGGTCCTCCTGCTGCTCCCATCAGCCAGTATGTCCTCCACAGCACAGGCAGGGAAACAAAACAGAGATTGCCCTGAGGAAGTTCACACTTGGGGCAGCAGGCAGGCACTAGACATGATACTGGGCAGGCTCAAGTTCAAATCCTGACTCCATTACTGGATAACTGTAGGGCCTGAGGCAAGTCACTCAAGATGAACCCCAGTTTCTTCATCTGGCAAACGAGGGTGCTGGAAAAGACCTCCCTTCCTACTGCACTGGGAACCCTGGGCACAGATGTCTTTGATGTCTGCAGCCACAGCACCCACCACCCTTCCAGACACTTAGGTTCTCCTTCAATATCTCTTTGATTCACATTATTCAATGTACATGTAGACCAACTCTGACATGTTCTTTTTATTCTAAACCAAACAGGGAAGAGGGTAAGCAAAAGGACCACTTTCAAAAAGGTAACAGTAGTTACCTGATGAAAAAAAAAAAAAAAAAAGCAATGGAAACAATGGCATTTCTGGAGCAGTTTCCTTCCCTCTCTCTAGGTTCACGACTGGAAATCCTCCAAGGAGAAGCAGGGAGAGGGGCCAGTCTCCCAAGCTCCTGACCTAGACCTTGCCTCCCGGCTCATAATTAAAAAAAAAAAAAAAGTAAATGGTGTTCATTTTTTGTTTGTTTTGTTGTTGTTTTTTAAGACTCCAGTGCCCAGATGAACTTGATAGAAACAAACCTTGGGCCTGAAAACCCCAGAAATGCCCTCAAAAAGCCCAGGGGAAGAAGACACCGGGCTGAGCCTGAGTCACTGGGACGCAGCGTCTACACCAGCTGTGCAGAGACGCAACTGGAGGGCTTTCCGGCTTGAAGCCACCTGCAGTTTCTGATTCAGGAGGTCTGGGGCGGAGCCAGGCAGCTGTTGCTGAAAAAGCTCTCTACTTGGTTCTGACAGGCCACCAGGGTTGAGACCCACTTCTCCACACAGCTTCCCACCCTCCAGATAATCAAAGTCTACCTCTGTGGAGTTTCTGGGACTGGAAGATCCTGGGGTGGAATCGCCAAAGCTGGCCAAGCAGTGCCCTTTGCCTGTCCCAGTCCCTAGCCCCCTTCCCAAGGACACCACCGCCCCTGCACCAGCCCACAGCCAGAAGGACCAGCTTGGCTAGGGGACCTGCCCTGCAGCCCTCCCGGCCCACATTTCTCAAAAGCGCAGCCTGCACCTCCTGCTTCCACACACCACCCACACCCGGGGCTTCCTACCATCTGCCTGCCTCCCCCTCTGCTCTTGTGAAACAGTCCCCAGAGTTCGCCTTGGTTTGCAAAGTGCTACTCCCAGGCATCTCTAATCCCAGAGGTGGGCGTGTCCGGCCCCCCCCCCCAACCTTCCAGACTGGCAAACAGACCAGAGAGGTGAGGCTGCTGGGCCAGGCGCCCCCAGAGGCAGCGGGCTGCCCACCTGATCCTCCAACCCATCTGCCCATTTGAGACCAGGCCTCTTTCCTGTAGGCCTCTGCTGCTCACAGCAGGACCGTGGGCCAGCAGACAACGTCACCCCGGCTTGTCAGAGCACAGCAGCTTAGCCGGCTTAGCTGAGCCCCAGACTAGCTGAGTCAGAATCCCCGTTTCACAAAGTACCCAGGGAATTCCCACTGGGTCTCCAGGAGCCTGCTCAGTGCTACAGCTGCCTCCCGCCTCCCTCCCTACCTCAGGTGGCCCTTGCTCCCACGGAATCAGTCCCTTCTCCCGAATTCTTGTCCCCATGGCTTCTCTAGTTTCCCCCTACCTCCCGGAGGCCACCTACTCTGTCCCTCTTTCTCCTCCCACCCTGAAGGATGCTGGGCTCAGCCCAGTCTCTGGCAATTTTATCCCACTTCAGGGTTTCGACCCACCTTGTCCCATGGACAGAAATCCAGATGTGCACACCTACCTTTTCAGAACAGTGCACCTGGGCACCCACATGCAGGCCCACCTGCCCTGTCACCATCTTTCTCAGACACCCCAGCACCAGAATCCCATAATGTTCAAACCTGCCCTGGCATCGTCACGGAAATCAAATGACTTAGTGCGGCCTCCCTAGCCTCCCAGCCTGGGCTGTGCACAGTGCTCAGAGCTTCCCAGGCACTGCCTTATCATGCTTATCACAAACACAGGGGTGGGGACAGTTATCTCAATCTGCTTCTTGAAAGCAGATGTGACCTTTGGGGGCTCACAGCTGGCACAGGGCAGAGTTAGGTTCAGATCCAGATTTCTCACCCAGAAGCCCAGGCTCTTAACTCCTTCACCCCTTGTCGAAACCGGTCAGACTTCCCCAGCCCTTCGTTCTACTTCATCACTGTGGTGTGCCCCCAATCCTCCCTGCCACAAACCTCAGCGCTGTCCCCACTCCTGTCTTTCCCCAGGGCTTCCTGAAGGACTTTGCAGGACCTCAGTTCTCACCTTTGGCAACAGTCTCTGATTGGATCCCTCCCCCTGCCGTGTATTCTGTACGAGCCCATCAGAGGGGCTTGTTAAAAACCTATCAGTTCATGGCCCTCTTCTGCTCCAAACTTCCCCATGGCTCCCCACTTCACTTAGAATGAAATCCAAAGTTCTTACATGGCCTTCAAGTCTGCAAGCCAGCCATGCTAACGCTAACCGTATCTCCTACTCCTCGTCCGCCACCACTGTTCGCTAGACCAGGCATGCGCTAACCCAGGGCCTTTGCACTGGCTGTTCTGCTGCCTGGGACACTGCTCCTGCACATATCCGGCCGGCTTCCCGACTCCTCCTCCAGCATCTGCCAGTCTCCGTCTCCTCGCAGAAGCCCCTCCCCCCATCAACACTGCGTCTAAGCCTGAGCCATAGTCCGCCACCTCTTGTCCCCTTAGCTGCATTATCCTTTTTCATAGAATGCATCACCATAGAATGCATTATTCATTGACTTGTTTTCTGCTTGTCTCCTCTCCACTTGAAAGTAAATTCTGGGAGAGGGAGAACTTGTTTCTTGTGCCAAATATCTCAAGTGCCCCATAGACACCGTCCTCAGGCCTGTGGTGGCTGAATGGCAGCAGTTCTTGTACTCACGACTGTTTTCACAGCCACTCCCCTGGATCGAGTTCTCATGACAACTTCCCCAGACAAATGTAGGGGCTCCTGAAGGGTTTCCTTCCTCTTGCCCACAGCCTCCCCACACACAGGCAGCCCTGCTCCTGTCCGAAAATGCAGCTCACCTCACCTCATTTCCCTGCTCAAGACCTTCTGACAGTTTCTCCCAAACCCCAGATTCCATTCTACTCCCCCTAAGCAGGCTGTCAATCAGCAGGTTGGGGTTTACCCTTTGCTCTGACTCTAGTACAAGTGACCTCTTCTTTCAGAAGCCCTCAGTTTACTCATCATCAAGGGGCTGCTGTGCCGACGAAGGAAGACTGGACATTCTTTTTTTCTTTTCTTTTTTTGAAGGAAAGGTGCCCGCAGGAATGGAGGCGAGCAGAGACAAGCAGGCAGGAAGAGAGAGGAAGAAGAAACACTTTATTTATTTTATTTAGTTGTTCCTCTTGGTTGTTCCCCTGGCCCTGGGAGACACACCAGGATCCTTGGGATGTATGTGGATTGCGCTTAGCCGGAGGCGGCGGCTCAAACCACTATTTCACCGGGGCACACCAGACTGCATATTCTAGACCTCAACCCAGGCAAGAAATGCTAGTGATTATTATTATTCCTTTACTGTTCTAACTCTAACTGCCACATTCCCTTTCAACCTATGCTCCAGTCCAACAGAGTCACTCACTACTCCTCTCAGACAGGTTCTTTCTCCTCCATGTCCTCACCACAATGAGCTCTCCACAGTCCTTACCTCTATTTGTCAAGGTCAGTTCAAATGCCACACACCCCCAGCCCCAATCCTTGGAAGCAATTTCCTCCCCCTTCGAATCTGCAGAGCCCTTTATCTGCCCTTGCCATATGGCATTTATCAGGATCTCCCATGAACCTCCATCTTCGGTGTGATTCCCCTTTCCCTTCTCCTTGAAAGCAGACCCTCCATCTCATTCATCTCAGTAGCCCTGTCAATGCTCAGAACAAGGGCCATCCTCAAGGGTGGGGACACGGTAAATATTTAATGAACGGGGTGGGGGGGACCACAACTGCTTCCTATTCCCAAATCAGAAGACTCACTAGGATTACATCTCAGAGCCACTTCTTAGCAGCTGTGACCCTGGAACGTTGGTTTCCTCATCTGCTAAATGGGGATAGCAGGACCCACACTGTTGACCTTTCAGAATGTTATGGGGATCAAAAGGAGGCAGAGCATGAGAATACCTGCTAAGGCATATGGTGCTCACACACCTGTGAGACTATAATCAATGATGCTCCCTAAAGAGTTCACTCCCGAAAGCGCCATCAGCAAATCTGAAATGTCAAGTCAAGTTTTATTTTCTTCTTATACTATTATGTATTCACTGATTGTATTGCAAAGAGAATGAGTTACTCAAAGACTTGGAGGAAAGGGAGAATTTATTGTTTAAAAAAACATCCATACCTTTGAGTTAAGCATTGTTCTTGTGTCTCATATCAGCATTTAAATGAAATAGGGGCCCTTTAGTGCCTAGTACCTGCTATCAGCTGATGCGTGCCTGCCCAGGGGCTTCTGATGGGGATGGGTCGCAGAAGAGGGATCACATCCAGGCTCTTCTGCAAGAGCTCGAGCCCTGCTCTGCACAGAGCTGAGCCCCAGCGCAGAACTCTCCTCTGGCCTAGGGTGCAGGCAGTGTGGCTTTGGTCACAGGCGAGTGCCCTGGGACACTAGGGTGTGCACGTGCAAACTGAAGGAGCACTGGAGCTTCAGAAGGCCCTCAGGGGCTCCCCTCCTCATTGGGCTGCAGAGTAACTTATCCCACCAGAGGCTGAGGCAAAGGGGCCCAGGAGAAGCAAGCAGCAATGTGGTGGCCAAGCCCTCCCCCTGCTGGCCACATCTGGAGTGGCAGTGCCAGCAGCCCAGGGCAGGGTCCCCAGGCAGTTAACAAATATATCCAAGCCTGGGGCCTGGTCAGGTGCCCCAGAGGCTGGTAGGAAGCAAGGCAGAGACTTTGCAAGACTGAGAGGGGCAAGGCTCCATCTTCCAGATCCTGTCTTTGCAGGGTGGGGCATCTCCTTGTCTAACCTCCCTGAGCCCGCCACAAGGAGATGAAAAGCTGGAGTGCAGAATGGGAGCAGAATTTGGGAGGGGGGAAAGACTATGAGGGGGCATAGTCCCCCACACTCCTGCCTCTGTCTCACTCCTCCCAGGCCCGCCTGTGCCTCCTGGGCAGCCAGAGAAGCCAGGGCTGCTACCACTGCCCGCATTTCCACTCCCGCCCCCAGGTATTGATTTCCTGCATCATTCATTTGCTGGGCCTTGGCGGCTGTGATTAGCTCCCTCCATTCTCCCTACGGAGCCCCCCCCCGCCCATCCCTCCATGTTCCAGCAAAGCAGAACTAATACCAGGCTCTAAATGAGGCTTTGCCACCTCGGCCCCAGCAGTTCACAGTCAGGCCTGGCCAATTACAAGTGGGCCCTTGGCATGTCCCCAGTCTGTTCCCTCAAGTGTGCTTTCCTACCTAATAAAATCCCTTCTAACCGCCCCTAGAGCCCCCACCCCACCCCTTCCCCCGGAGTCCCCTCTCAGACGTGAAACCTAGATTCCCAGCCTGCACTGTAGAACAGGACATCATGCAGATCTTAGCACTTAGGGGAGCTTCTCCTGCTGACACCCCAACCTGGGGAGCCCTCAGGGGTAACATCAAGGAGAGAATGGGGATGGAGGTCAGACAATGCTGGCAAAGCAAACAAAGTAGCCTGGATTTGTGAACACCAGACCCTCTCTTTCTTGCAGGTTCTATAACTGAGAAGGAAGAAGGAATAGGACATGGGACTTTCTTGAAGACATTTAGAAAACATGAACCTTCCGTCTGCCTTAAGGGACTACAGTTTTCTCCAGGTGGGGAGAGTCAGAAATGGGCAGTCAGTTTCCAGTCTTGGGATAAAAACTCTAGCAAAGTGCACCCACACCCAGATCAACACCCAGAAAACGGCACTGGGAGACACACTTCCTGAAATTCCTTCTCCACACCCCTCGGAGGAGGGAAAAAACCTAACTTGGTGATAATTCTGTAAGCTATGTTGGTCTTGTCAAATTATTCAACATCTGTCTTCATGTTCCCACAAAAATTAGCATAGGATAGTAGTTTCTGATGACACCTTTGGTGAAATATTTTGACTTCCACCAGTAAGTTGCAAACAACCTGTCTTAAGGATAATGTCAATTCCCACTCCTGCATATTAAGTAATCCAGCGGTTTGTTGTGGTTGTGTAAGGAAGAGGAATACCAGCGACTTGGCCCTGTCTGGAAGACCAGTGGCGATGGGAGGAGAAGAAGCCAGGATGGCGGGAGGGGTGTTCTGCTATTCTCACACATGATACTCCCCCCCACCCCCACCCCCACCCCATATCACCTAGCTACTGGTTTTGCCCCAGCACTAGGCCTCTGGGGCCAGGCTGCCCTCTTGACCTGCCACAAAGCAGGTGACAGGCTCTGTCCCAGAGCACAACAAATTAGACCAGGACATTGGGAGGCGGGGAGGGAAGAGGAGAGCATCTCCAAATGGACCACCTGGTCAAGTACTCGGCTGCTATAGCATCTGTGCCTCAAAAAAGAGCAAGGCCACCTGGCCAGACTGAGAGCACCTCCTGGCTCTATAGCAGACAGGGGACCCAGGAGCCAGCAAGAGGACCTTCAGAAGGAAGCTGGGCACAGGGATCCAGGCACCTGCCTCCCACCAGCCTCAGCTAAAACCCACAGCCCACGTCAGACCTTGACCGTTTGACCTCCACATCCTACTCTTCCTCTCTCTCCTCAATTCAGCTTCCATGTTAATTACACACCCCCAGCCCAGCCCAGTCCCCCAGGCACGAAGGTCTGGGGGCTCCCTCCCCAGGACATCTTTTTATCTTTTGTGCCTTGAGCAGCATCTCTGTCTCCCTCCTAACTGCCAGGGCAGCAATGGGCTTCCAGTCTCTTCTCTCCTCTCCTCCCGAAGGTTCCCGCAGGCTGCCAGCATAGGACTCCATGACTCTAAGCAGAACCCCTCCAAGAACACACTGCAACCCTTCTAGAAGCCAACTTAATGACTTCAGGGGGAGAAAGAATGTCCTTAACTGCTTCCCCACACACACCAGGGTCTTTCACTTGTACCACAAATATCTGCCAAGCTCAGCTGGGTGCCAGGTATCATGCTGATGCTGGGACAGTGATGAGCCTGAACACTGCTCCTTCTCAAGCTGCTTTGGACAAAGAGGGAAGGAAAGTGGGGGCAGAATAACTCACTCCCCATACGACTTCTTAGCCCAGGTCCCGTCCTGCAGTGGCTCCCTCTTCTGCTCTCTCCAGCCAAAGCTCCTAGCATTGCAATGACTGGGATAGTCTTTTGTCATCCTCCTTCTGCCTTCCCTCTCTGTACAGTACACCTTTCTAAAGACTTCCCACCCTGCAATTCCCGAGGCCCCAGTTCCCTGGACTGCCCCCTGTCATAGGGCAGGTGGGAACAATGTTACCCAAGAGCCCAGGGTTGGTACCTAACCCACAACTCACCTTGATTTGCTCTAAGTATGTCAACTGGGACCCAGACAGAGGAGGGAGTAGAGGAAAGGGTGGCAAACAAGCCAGTGGTTAAATCCTGATCCCACACTACTTGAAATCAGGACCCACAGAGACCACTGCCCCTATGCCCACCCATTGCCCTCAATGCAGAGGTTTCCATGCTAGGTTCAGGGGAGCTTCCTCAAGATGGGGCATGCAGCTCTGGAGGAGGCTGGAGAAGCTGGAGGGGATGACCAGCAGCTCAGCTGGCCAGATCTGCCCAAGGACACTGGGAGGGAGGTGCAGGATGGAGGGAAGCACCAAAGTGGGAGGACTCTCTAGCACTCTCCAGAGCCCCTGGGGTATGATGAGAAGGAGGTACAGGCCTTAGCATCCCCCCACCCCAGTGGCTATCTCTTAAGGAGGAAGAGGAGCTGTAGGAGATCCTTGGGGAAACTGAAGAAAGAGGTCCTTTCTCACCACCCTAGGGTCTTCCCATACCCTGGAGAGGTTGGGGCCTTTAAGACAGGCTCAGTGACCTCCTCCCCACAACCCAGCCTCTTCTAGTCCCTGCTGCATTCTTCCTCCTCCTTTCCTTCTCTGGCCTATGTAAAGGGCCAGGCAGTAAGAGACACACAAACTAATTAAGAAGCAGAGTTTGGCCAGATGCCTGGGCCAGCTTCCCCAGGGAATTAAGCCCAAGCCAGCTAGCTGTGCAGGGCCAGGAGCATGTCACCCTCTGCCAGACACCCCTTCTTCTTGCAAGACACCCCCAGAAGAAAGCATGTAGCATTTGCACCTCAAGACTATCATCTGGAGAGACAGACAATACCTCTGTGCCTACCTACAGAACAGTTCAAACTCTCCCTTGATCAAAAATTGAGTAATTAGACCCTGGACACCAAAGAAAGAAAACCCTCCCCATTCCAGGGACACACCATTAAAAAGTGGCCTGCAGGGAACACCCCGCAGTAGGAGAAAGCGAAGGAGGTGTCACTCGGCCCTGGAGACTGACTTTTTGTGCTGTGAGGTCAGGGCAATGTGAGCTGATAAAAACTCGGAAGAAGGTGGTGATCTTGAAGGGATGGTGCCAGCCCTCAGGGTCTTTCCCCAGGAAAAAACGCAAGTGAGAGAATGGAGCAGGGGTAATCAGAGTCCCCTTGGCGCCAGAAACGGAGGCGTTTGGACTTGGGAGCAATGCTGCGCGGCAAGAGGCTGAGTTTGGACAGCAGCCTATGGGTACATGCTGTGCCATATTCGCCTTTCCTGGGGACGGCGACTGGACTTGTCTGCGTGTGCGGGGAGAGGGAAGGTGGGGCTGGGATTTGTAGCTGGAAACTGGGGACAGGAAATACCAAGGAGAGGTCCGGAAAGGGATGCCGCGGTTTTCAGGCTGTAAAGAAGCGAGTGAAAGAAGCGAAGCCGCAGCAGCAGCAGCAGCAGCAGCAGCAGCAGCAGCAGCAGCAGCAGCAGCAGCAGCAGCAGCAGCAGCAGCAGCAGCAGCAGCAGCAGCAGCAGCAGCAGCAGCAGCAGCAGCAGCAGCAGCAGCAGCAGCAGCAGCAGCAGCGAAGAAAGCGAACCCGCCGCGCGATCGCCGAGCGGGCAACCAGCTCTCCCGCAAGCCGCGCGCACTCGGGATCGTGCATCGCTCGGCTTCCACTCCCGAAGCCAAGCTGAGATAGGGCGAGATTTCGGTACTAGTCGCGGCCCCGACCCCGCGGCCGGAGTCTATCGAGGTCTCTCCAACCGACTGGATGTTCTCCTGGGTTCTGAGTCACTCCCGGCCCTGCAAGGCTGGGAAAGTGGGTACCTCCCCCTGGCATCCCCGGCTTCACGGTAGAGCCCGCCACCGTCTCTGTGCTCAGAGACAGCTAGCGCGACCTCCTCGAGCCCAGGAAAGAGCCGGGACCAGGACATGCACCTCACAGTCCGAACCCGGGTCCCCACGAAACCCGGGCAGCGCGCGCTTTGCGCCTCTTGCAAAGTTTCCGCGCGGTGCTAAGCCAGCGTGGAGCGGGACGCGGGATCTTACCATAGACTCCTTGTCCCCGGCAGTGGAAGGGGATCAGCGCCAGAAGTAGAAGGCAGGTCACCTCCATCTTCACGGCCGGTGCTTCATCCCCGCGAGGCGGCGCAGCCCGAGAGGCGGCGGGGGGCGCATCCGCCGGGGCCCCGCGATGCCCCCTGCGTTCCTCCTTCCCCGAGATGCGACTGAGAAGGCAGCGACGCAGACCAGAAGAGTGAGGAGGCGTCGGCAGCGGCGACCCGGGTTTCTCCTCTAGCGGGGCCGCGTGGGGACGCAGGGGGCGCTGGCCCGGCCCCCGGTGACTCCGCGCGCCCGGCGCGGCAGCCAGCGCCCCTGCCCGAAGTACCCGGCTATGGAGCCTCCCCGGGTCCCCAGGACTGTCCACACAGGGTGCTGGGCGCCGGGGATTCCTCTGCGGCGGCAGCGGCGGCGGCGGAGCTCGATCCAACAGGCCACCAACGACCGACAAACTTGTCTTTTCCCTCGCCCGGGGGACGCCCCTCCGTGGAGCGGTGTGGGGAGGCCCCGACCCCTCTCCAGCTAATCCGCGGTGTCCAGTCCTGCGGCGGGTGCTGGAGGCTCCACGGCCTGACCCGAGGGGACCAGACCTGCCGCCCTCCCGGAAGCAAAGGAACCCCCGGCCCTCCGGAGCGGGAGAGCAGCGTGGGCTCGGCTTGGCCGAGGGGCGAAAGCCACGGGTCCCCGGGTCTGCGAAGTTAGCCGAGCCACGGAGAAGCCCCGAGGAGAAATCGCGCCCTTATGCCCCGCGGGAATCAGAAGCTCAATTCCAGCCAACACGGACCCCAGAAAGGGGACAGGAGGAAAGTTTGAGTCGTTTGAAGAATATTCGCGCTCTCGCGGAGGCCCGAGCTGCGGCGCGGGCGCCGATCGCTGCCTCCTCTCGCCGCGCTCCGCTCCCGCCGTCTGGCCGCGGCCGTGGCCCTCCCGGGCTCCGCGCTCTCGGGAGAACCCGGCTGAGCCGCGCCCCAAGTTGCTTGTCCCCGCCCCCGCCCGGCGGCCTCGGCCAGCAGGGGCCCCGAGCGGGCGGGGCCGGGCGGGCCTCCCGGGCGCGGCGGCCGCTGGGCTCCGGGCCGCGGGAGCGCTCCGCTCGCTCGGCAACTTAGGCTTCGCTGTGCTGCTTTTTCCCCCTCCGAGCTTTTCATTCCGCGCTGCCCCCGCCTCCCCCGCCTCCCTCCTCCCTCCTCCCCGCGTCTCCGCGTTCGGTCTCTCGCTCTCCCACCCTTTGTCGCTCGCTCTCCTGTTTGATTCCCCTCCAGTTAAAAAAAAAGGAGCCAATTAAAGGCAGCCCAGCTCGCCCGGTCCAGCC
>RJWH01011086.1:0-13699 GCA_004363575.1 Solenodon paradoxus | reverse complement strand
TCCCCTCTTCTTTTCTCTCTCTTTCTTCTTTTCCTTCCTTTATTCCCCTCCCTCTTCCTCTACCCAGCTTTCATTGAGATAAAATTCACATAGTATAAAATTCACCCTTTTAAGGTATCCAACTCAGTGGTTTTAGTATATATACAAAGTTGTGCAACTCTCATCTGTATTTCTAGAAAACTTTCATCAGCCCCCGAAGAAATCTCATACTTGTTAGCAGTCATTCTCTTGGGGAACTTTCAAAAAGTATTATTGCCCGGGTCCCACTCCCTGAGATTTTGTTTTAATTGGTTTGGGATGAGGCTGGGCATCAGTATTTTTAAGTTCTCCAGGTGATTCTAATGTGCGACGCCAGTGGAGAACTACCATGTCTGGGTCATTTCCACTGCAGTCCAGTCCCTATAGGACTGCAGGAGAGGAGCAGCTTCCTAACTAACATTGCTTTTATCAAGTCATCCCCAGCTTCAAAATCTTTAGTGATTGTTTGCTCAGAGCACAATCTTGGCATTTAAGGCCTCATGGGACAAGCTTCTTGTTTCCCAGCTGTCTAGTTATCATCTTTCTCTCTACAGCTTCTCTACTTTAGCCAAGTGGGTTTAACTCTGGTTTCTTAAACCCCGATGTGATAAGTCACATTCCAGTCTGAGCTTCTACCCGAGATTCTGTAGTTGACTGAAGTGGGGCAACCCCTGGCATGAGGGTACTTTTCACGGAAAGACATGAAATAATGGAATGTTTACTTCGCAGCAACTTGGAATGATTACACTTATCAAGAATATGATTCTATTTTAAGTATGCAACATTAAAAAAATCCCAGCCAGGAGCAGACATATGAAAAAATGAACTGACTTGTTAATATTTGATTTACAGATTCATTTATTTAGTTGACTTTTAGCAGATAAGCAGTAGCAAGTACCAAAGGGAAAACAACTTAAAAGAAATGATGTATGTTAGCAACTTGTTCTTGCGTGTGTGTGTGTATGTGTGTGTGTGTGTGTGTGAGAGAGAGAGAGAGAGAGAGAGAGAGAGAGAGAGAGAGAGAGAGAGAGAGAGAGAGAGAGAGAGAGAGAGAGAGAGAGAGAGAGAGATGAGAAGACAAGTGAATGCGGAAGAACATATCTATTTAGAGGTGACCTGGATGGGGGCCCCTGCATTCCTCAAAGGTGTGGAGGGCATGCTCTGTGTACCCTGTTGAAGTCCTTCAGTCATGGTGTGCCCTTTAGCTCTCTGTGTCCTCTGCCTGACAGTGGAGTTCTGACTATTTCCTGGAATGTGTACTCAAGGGTGTGGCCTAGGATTTGGGATCACAGAGACCTTCCTTTCTAAATTGTGAAATCCTAGACAAGACAGTCTCTGGGTTTCCTTTCGTCATCTGAAAACCGAGGCAAACCATGCCTCTTTCAGCTAAAATGGGGTAACAGTTTTGGGAGACAATTCTCCACAGGACTGTCACGTATCTGCAGGTCTTGTGAGCAGAGGCAGTGCTCACAAAAAGAGAAAGCTTTTGTTCCACTCTATGTTTTTAAGGATGTTTGTTTAACAAACACCCTTGGGAAACAGGGATAGTATCTCCCTTCAGAGGAGAGGACAGATTTGTATGTTGTTCTATACAATAAAGTCCGGGGCAAAGTTCAAGCAGAGTTGCTGCCCATTATAAAAGATTCAGGGTCCTCCAACCTGAGATTCCTCTTCTGAAACAAAGCTCGCTGTGTGGGCAGACCTCGCTAGGTTTTCATTGCATCAGCCTTTGGGAATCAGAGCTCAGGAAACGGGAAAAACAGCGATACTTTGGCTACTGCTAGTGTTGTGAATTATAAATGGTCCGTTGTCTCTGACCCAGGAAACCTGTGTCTGCTATTAGTCTTCAGGAAACTGTGGCAGGCTATCTTGTTAGTTTGCAAGTAAGATAAAACTTCAAACCCTTCACAGTTTTTGAGAAATATATGTAGCTCAATAATGCAGGTTTTTTTTTTCCCCCAGGAAGAAGCACTTTATTTTTTTTCAGTTGTTCATCTTGGTTGTTGGCCCCAGTCCCAGGAAGTGAACTGGGATCTCTGATTGTATGTGTATTTGCTGAAGGAGGCTGATCAAACAGCTACTCCACCAGGGCACGCCTTCATGCAGTTACTGACTTGAACACAGCTAGTTCTCAATAAGTGGTACATGTACAACGATGACTGATGATGAAATAGTAGAAAGATGCCGTCAGCTGGTAACTGATTTTATTCTTCAGAAAACTAAAACATGAAGAAACTGAAGAGAGGCTAGTGTAGGGAAAGTAAAACGAGACAGCCAGGTCAAGGCTCCCTGGCCCACTGGGAGGAGGGAGCAATTTTACCTACCAGAAGCTCAGATTCTCAGCACCAAGGCAATACATTTGCCCTCTGATTCTATTTCATGACTTCCAGGACTTGAGTAGGAAATGAAGGAGTGAGTAGGAGACAGGTGCCTCAGTGCAAGAGGGACTTCTAGAAGTTCAACCTGTTAGGAAGGATACTTCGCAAAGATGGGCCAGAGCCCCAGACTCCAACATCGAGACTGTCTAGGTTGAGGCTTCCTTGGACAGCCAGAGTGGCTTCTCCCCTGGAGAGAAACACCCCAGCTTCCATGTGCTCAGAGCTCATTCCCATGTCATTCAACAAGTCCTGCCTTCGGTCCACAGAATATTGTGGGGCAGGTCTAATACCCACCCAGAGCTCAAGAGGAGTTTCTTTGAGCACGTGGTGAGTCAAGCAGTGCTCAGAAGGCAAGAAGCCCGCTGTTCCAGCCATGACTTCATACCACTCCAGACTGTTATCTGATATTGCTAATTACTGTTAGATAAATTTGTAAGTGACAACAGAAAGAGCTGTCTCTTCAAGATCCCATCTTTCCACCTGAGGAGGGATGCCTGTATTTCCTCTTTCAGAATCTTTTTGTCTTGTAGGTGTGCAAAATTTTTCATGTGTTTGTTTACTATGTGTATCACTCCCCACTAGAATTCAAAGCTCATGAGGGCTTGAATTTTCCTTTCTTTTTCTTTGCTTACAGAAGCTGAAATTTAAAATTCTCCCGCAGTTTTATTGAGATATAATCGATATAATATATAACTTTAAGGGATACAGCATAATGATTTGATTATGAAAGTCCACCAAAATAAGTTTGGTTGACATCCATTATTGCAAATAGTTACACATTTTTCTTATGATGAGAACTTTTAAGATCTCTATTAGAAACTTTCAAATGTACAGTATGCTATTATTAACTATGTATATTACATCCCCAGAACTTATCTTATAACTGGAAGTTTGTACCTTTTGACCACCTTCACCCATCTTCCCCATTCCACCTTCCACTGTCTCTGACAGCCACCTATTTGTTCTCTGTTTCTATGAGTTCAGCTTTTTTAGGTTGTACTTATTGAGACATGCAGTATTTGTCTTTTTCGGTCTGACTTATTTCACTTAGCATAATGCCCTTAAGATTCATCTGTGCTGTCTAAAATGACAGGGTTTCAATCTTTTTATGCTTGAATGATATTCCATTGTGTATATACAGCAAATTTTAAAAATTTATGCATTCATCGCCAGACATTTAAGTTGTTTCCGTGTCTTGGCTATTGTAAACACGGACTGCACATATCTTTTTGAGATAGTGATTTCATTGCCCCCAGATATATACCTAAAAGTGCTATTGATGGATCTTTAGTAATTCTATCTTTAGTTTTTGAGGAACCTCCATGTTTTCCATAGTGGCTGCACTAATGAAAATTCCCACCAACAGTGCACAAGGATTCCCTTTTCTCCACATCCTCACCAATGCCAGTTATCTCTTACCTTTTTCATGATAGCCATTCCAACAGGTGCGAGATATTATCTCATTGTGTTTTTCATGATCTAATTGCAATTCCTTGATCAGTGACATTGAGTACCTTTTCATATACCTGTCAGACATTTGGATGGTTTTTTGGAAAAAAATGTCCATTCGGTTTCTGTCATTTTTAATTGGATTACTTTTTAAAATTATTAAGTTCTATGAGTTATTTATATATTTTATATATTAACTGCATATAAGATGCCCTATTTGCAAATATTTTTTTCCCATTCTTTGGATTCCTTTCTCATTTTTTTGATAATTTTCTTTGATGTGCAGGAGTTTTTATTTTGATGTAGTCCCATTTGTCTATTTTAGGTTTTCTATTTTATTTAACTGCTGTCCTCAGAGTTTAGAACAGTTCTCGGGGCATGGCCCTTTGTCTTAATGGTTGAGTTTGTCAGACAAAGTCCATATGTATCCCAAGAACATGGGTTCATGATCCAGGACGGGTGTGGAACAACCAAAATAAACAACTAGATAAAATAAATGTAGCAAGTGCTTTCTCCTCCTCTCTCTTCTTGCCTGCCTGTCTCTGTTCACCTCCATTCCTGCCTACCCCTCTCCTTTAAGAAAAAATAAAAAGAACAGTGTCTGGGACCCAGTTGGTGTTCAATAACTATCTGTTGAATAAATGAAGTAGTAAAAGAATGAATCGTGACTTTCCTTCCATTTACTTAACCATAGGATCTGTGTGAATTGATTGCGTGGGTGTGTTTGAATGTGTTGGAGAGCTGCAAGAAAAAGGTTACATTCGATTGCAAATTAATGGGGTGAAGGAAAGCAGAGCCTCCAGAAATCCACAAATTACCTGAAGCAGCTCAGATTGATGGAAGGAATGAGAGGTTAGTGGGCTAGAGAACTGATTTAAAGTTAACATTTACCACTAACTGTTTGGACAAGTTATTTAACATCTCTGGGCTTCAGTTGTATCATCTGCAAACTGGGGAGGTTTTAATAAATAATCACTAAAAAAAAGTACATAGCACTTTGTGGTTAAGATTTTTTAAACATGTGTTAACTCCTAATTGTGTGAGCAGCCAGGGCAGGTAGGTAGTTGTAAGAGAACACACAACTTTAATGTAATTTTGTTAAATGTAATCCTTCCCTGGACCTTAAGGAGGATGGATTCCATAAATGGAGGACATTTTTTTTTTTTTTTGCTGAGCAAATGATGGGGGACAATTAGTGAGGGCAGGACAAGAATCTGGAGTATAAGGTGAAAGAAGAAGAAGAGAGGTGGCAGAGCCCTGCTGGGGGAGGTCAGGAAGAGGTGACCTCGTGGCAAAATGGGCAAGTGGGTTGTTGAAGATAGAAATAGCAAGATGGATTGTGCTTGCTCTATCGGGCGTGATGTATGATTTTCTATTTCTGAAAATCCAAGTCACTACTGAATCCTTTAGCCCA
The DNA here is from genome assembly GCA_004363575.1 of Solenodon paradoxus. Lineage (NCBI taxonomy): Eukaryota > Metazoa > Chordata > Mammalia > Eulipotyphla > Solenodontidae > Solenodon > Solenodon paradoxus. The sequence goes on along the minus strand of RJWH01011086.1, from coordinate 8,440 downwards.
ACTGGATTATCTCAGGAGAACAGAAGAACAGAACAGACACCTGAAAGGAGGCTGCCAGAAGGGTGGGGACAGTTATCATCTTGGCCACATGATGAGGAAAGTAAAGCTCAGGCTCCATTTGAACAAGGCATTGACCTAAAAGGGTGGTACCATAGACAGCACCAGCTGCTCATCAGACTTCTTAGGATATGGTATTGCCCACCCCCGGCCTCAATATTAGGGGAACAATCTGCTGTATTTTGAGTTTTTATCTCCCTCACACCACACCTAGATTTTAAATGTTGAAACCTAATTCCCAAGGTGATGATATTAGGAGGTGCATCCTTATTAGGTCATGAGGGTGGAGCCCTCATAAATGGGATTAGTGCTCTATGAGAGAGACACAAGAAAGCTCCCTTGCTCTTGTACCATGTGAGAATACAATAAGAAGGTGCCAACCATGAACCAGAAGGTGAACTCTCACCAGACATTGAATATGTCAATATCTCAATCTTGATCTTATCAGTTGTGAGAAATAAATATCAGTTGCTTATAAGTCATCCAGTCTGTGGTATTCTGTTATAGCATCAAGAATGGACAGAGACAGAGTCTCATTTATTATTTTTATCTCTAGTCAGTTTATTATAATGAAACATTCTATTGTCTTGAGATCAGCAATTGCTTTAAGCAGTAGCGCCTCCCTTGGCCTGATAAAATAGTCATCATATTAAGAGTCATTAAGATTGGAATTGAAGAAATCTAGAGTTTAGCACTTTGACTTAGTAATTAAAATTTTGATTTTGCACACTTAAGTAAATAGAAAAGCATTTTGAACTCACTTTTGGATAATTAACAAAAAGAAAAAATGACTGCAAGTCACAGTGTGGCATGGTTTAAGCTAAGCAAATAAGAACAAAAATCAACAGTTTCATATTCATACAAACATTCTGCCACAAAGAATCTTCATTTAATCTAAAGTGATAAATCTGGATAATTACATGATGTGATTATTCATAAAACTTAATCAAACTCATATATATTTTGTAGGATCGCATACATAACTGCAATTGGAATATTTTAGGAAATATATTATTTAAATTTTTAAATATCACTCCATTGTAACTATTTATCAGCAAAAATGGAAAAATGTATCTTGGTTAATGTTGTCAGGCAATTATTGCAATGGAAAGGATTAGATAGTGTCCAAGAAATGCAATTATATAGTACAATGTGCACCTGCTTCCAATGTTTACTCCCTGAAAAACATCCAATGTAAATAAAGAACTGTGAGTTAGGTTTTGAATGAATATAAAATATGATCTAAGAGTTTGTCATGGACAGATAAAAAACAAAAACTACTTTCTTCACTTTTTTTTTCTTTTGTTAAATCCATGCATAATTACTCCTTGAGGTTATCTAATGCTTTTACCAGTCAGTATCGTATTCAGACATTTCCCATTTGAAATAGGAAGGTATAAATAAAACCAAAATGAAGATGGAAAGTTTGGAGGTCATTTAAAAAGCTGGATGTGTTCTAAATAGCAGAACATGATACCTAGTGCTAATATGTTTGAAGGAACCCACATATTGATTTTTAGATACTAAACTTACGCTCATTAAATGAAATTAATTCTCACAAGGTCTAAGGGGCACCTTTCAAAGAATATCCCATTTTCAGTAGCTTAGAAACATTCATTTGCCTCACTTGGATTATCCATATTCTCTTTAAGCTCAGTAATTTCTGACTCACTTTAGAAATTTATTTCATCCTTGAATGCAAGTGCATTTCCAGAGATATTGACCAATTTGTATCCCTACAGGCTCAGAGGTCTTTTTCCGTGGATGACAACGGAGAAAGTTATGGGTAACTCTTAGAACTAGAACAATAATCAGTTTATTTTCAGTTGGGATAGTTCACTCCCTAATTAGTAGACGCATTTGCACTCAAGATTAAAAGGCCATACTGAGCCTGTGAAAAACTGAAACAACTTGATTCTCTTTCTCTCTTAAATGAAAGGTACAGGCTGGAATGAAAGCCAGTAGACAGGAAGGCAGGAAGAAGAGGAGAAAGAAACATTTTCTTTTTTCTTTTTTTTTTTGTTTAGCTGCTCACATTGATTTTATTCACCAGACCTAGGGTACGAACCCCAGTTTTTGGGATGTACATGAACCGCGCTCCTCTGAAGATGACTGACCTGACCACTGTCTCATCAGGGAGTGTCAATTCTCTCTCTCAGTTTTAAAAATGCTTTATTGAAGAAGGATTACATTATAACATTATATGGGTTTAAGGTATACATCATCATAAACCAACATCTGTATATAACAAGTTCACCAAAACAGTTCAATTTTATCCTTTACCATATAATTGATTCTTTACCTGATTTCCCCACCCCACTTCCCTTTCCCTGCGGTAACCACTAATTTGACTAAAATAGACCGAAAGTCTATTTTTTGTTTGATTTGGTTTATTTGCTTGTTTAGTATCTCTGCATACCATATGAGTGAAATCATATGATGTTTGTTTTTCTTCTTCTGACCAATCTCACTAAGTATCATTTCCTCTAGGTTCACCCATCTTGATGCAAATCTCAGGATTTCATCTTTTTGAATCACTGAGTAGTATTCTATTGTGTATATACATATCACACCTTCTTTAGCCATCCATTCATCTGTTGATGAACACTTAGACTGCTTCCAATTCTTGACTATTGTAAATAATGCAGTAATAAACATGGGGGTATCTGTCTATCTATTTATCCATCAGTCATCTCTGTATTATCTATCATCTAATCTATTTACCTTCAAACTAGTGTTTTTGTGCTTTTGGAGTGAATACCTACAATGGGATAGCAGAATTGTGTGAAATTCCTATTTCAATGTTTGAGGAACTGAACCTCCATACTGTTTTCCATAATGGTAGTTAACAATTCACACTTTGACAACAGAGCACCACATTTTCGCCAATACTTATTGCCAGTCTTTTGGATAATAGCAATACTCACTATTATCATAGTATAAGGTGACATTATTATTTTTCAAACTATTTTAAATGGAAAGTAAATTAATCTTGAACTAATTCTAACAGCCCACATTGTTACTTTCCTCCTGTTGATGGATATTTAGATTGTCTGCAGTTTTTCAACATTGCAAATGACGATGCAGTGATACTTGTGGTTGTTTTCCTAAACCTGTGTATAAGATTGTTATCTCAGATACATTTCCAGAGGTGCTTCACCACTGCGACACAGTCTCAGTAACCTGGTGAGTGAGAGAGAGGGAGGATCAAACCACCTCAGCCTCCAGCCCTTCAGCCTCCACCCCCACTAGAGCAGACAGGCCCCTGACTCACTAGGACCCAGCCTCAGCCACACTGTGACTCAGCCTTCGCAACCAGGCCTCAGCGACATTGTGAATGCCAGCCCTAGCAACTAGGCAAATGAAAAAGAGAGACGACTCAAACTAGGCGCCACTACCTACCCAGACAAACTCCAACAACCTGCAGGCCCACTATAGACTCTGCAGGGCAGCACTGCAGTCACTGCTTGTGAAGAAATCAGAAGAAAAAGAATGTCACAGTGCTCAGTACAAAGCAGAGAAGAAATCATGCCAAAATCTAAATCCCCCAAGACAAAACCCAAATGGCACAAAGAGAAGAAGATGCCAGGAGCTCCCTAGAGTGGAAATCCACTAACACTGACTGGGATAATCTACCAGATAAAATATATTGCCATAGCAGAATTTCTTGGTCAAAGTGTATATATGCCTTTAATTTTACTGTGTATTATCATATTGCTCTCCAAAGTGCCTGTCCCAGTTTATACTCCCATCAGCAGGACATGAGAGTTTCTGTTACTCTACATCCTCATCCAAACTCATTATTATCTGGAATTTTAATTTTTTGGTCCAATGAAGGTAGAATTGCATTTCATTGCTGTCTTAATTTGTATTTCTCTAACAGTCATTTGGACATCATTTTGTATGTTTGTTGGTCTTTAGAGTCCTCTTCTGTGAATTATCAATTCATGTTCCGTTGGCTTGTTTTTTTCCTTCTATTGAATTTCTTGAAATTTATTCTTTGTAATTTTATGTTTTGCAAATGGCATCTCATAGTCTGTGGATTTTCTTTTCACTTTATTTTTTAGTGCATTTAAAGTCCAGAAGTATGTAATTTTAGTATGGTTGAATTTATTGATGCTGCCTTTTGTATGTTAACAAATCCTTCCCTGCTGTGCCACAGTCATGAATATATTCTTCAAAAATTGGTTCAAAAATTCATAAAATTTTATTTTTCACAGTTGGAATTTATTTCTGTTTATTGTGTATATTTGTTCTCTATTGCTGTGTAACAAATTACTTCAATCATAGCAGCTTGCAACAACATGCATTTACCAGCTCACAGTTTTACAGGTCAGAAGTCTGGCACAATATAGCTGAGTTCTCTACCAAGGATATCACAAGGTTGAAACCTCGTTGTTGACTGTGCTGATCTGTAACTTGGAGTCTTTTTCTAAGTTAACATGGTTGTGGGAGATTTTACTTCCTTCCCTCTGAAGAAGTAAGTACCCCATTTCTTTGCTGGCTGTTAGCAAGAGGTTGCTCTTAGCCCCTAGAAGCCATCCACTTTCCTTGCCATGTAGTTCTTTCCAACTTAAAACAAGGTCTGTTGTGTAAAAACTCTCTGATTGTGAATCTCTTCTTCAGGAGGAGTCCCATCCCTTTTAAGGACTCACCTTATTAGATCAGCAACACACAGGATAATCTCTCCATCTGAAGGTCAACTGACTTAAGATCTAATTATATGGATATATACAACTCCTTCATAGCACCACATAGATTAGTGTTTGTTTAATAACTGGGAGAAGATGTGTATATGTGTATTATGAGACTAATCTTGGGGGCTTAGAAATCTGCTGACCGCAGAGTGTAAAGTAGGGATTTACATTTTTTCCATATGGATCACCACTTAGTTCTCATTTTAGAAAATTTAAAACATATATAAAAATAGAGAAAAATAGTTTCACTAACCCCTATATTCCCAGTACCCAACTTTTGTGATTTCACACGGTTAATCTTGTTTCATCTATATCCTGACTCCCTTCTCCCCAACCCTAGCTCATGTTACTTCATTTGTAAATGTTTCCATATGAATCTCTAAAGACAAGGACTCCTTTCTTTCTACCTGGCATTAGTCAAACTTGAAGTTAGAAGATGCAGGTCTCCAGAATGTCAAGTCTGCCCAAGAGTTTTGACACACAGACTGCAAATTCAGGAGTTTCCCCAAATCACCTTCATGCTGGTAATTTGCTAGAATGATACACAGAACCGGTGGAAACCTATTATACCTACAGTTACAATTGTTACAGGAAAGGAATGCAAAAGATATAGGACATGACGTGAATGGGCTCAGGGCACTGATGTGTGTCCTGAGGTGCGGAATCAGTCCAGAAAGAATTCAAAGAGACACTTGTGGCAAATTTATTAGAAGCACAGAGAAATGGAAAGAATCCCTCTATGGGTAGAAAAGCTACAAAGTAGAATAAGCTGTATGGGCCTTATATACCAGGGGAAGGAAATTCTCTGGGAAGGAGTTGCTAAGGGAGTGCTTATGCGTTACTAGGGAGTGCAAGCCCCTCCTCTGTTTGCCTGGGTTTACATGGGAGTTGTTAGGGTGTGGCTAAGGGTTGCTAAGGACTGTGAGCCCATCCCTACTAGGTCTAGGGCTAGGTTGGTTTTACGGTGCTGGCTTGTTTTAATTTGACTGGGGTTTGGGCCCTTAATTAATCTGCTTATACATCTGCAGTCATGTGTCTTTGTTTTCAAGGTGCCCCCCTTTTCCCTATAATCCCTCATAAGGATAGAATCTCAAACTGGGAGATTTCCAAATGCAAAATTTCTGTTTCCCTCAGGCATGATTGGTTGAATCATCTTCCAGCTGATGGAACTTAATTCTGAACCTCCACCCAGCTCAAACCCTCTAATCAAAAGATTGGTTTTTATGGTAGCTAAGCTGTACACTGAGTTATCTTGTTAGCATAAACTATTGGCAGGGTCTGAAGGATCAACCATGAATATCAAAGACATTCACTTTTGAAATTTCTTTTAAAGGTTATCTCCCAGGAACTGAAACAAAGACCAGTCAAATTGTTCCTTCCTTTTTAACCATAATGTGATTATCACAGCTAAAAATTGAAATAATGCATCATTTTCATTAAATGTCCAATAAATATTCTAACTTTTCTTATTGTCCCATTTGAAAAATTAGTTGATATCTGCAAGTCAATATCCTAACAAACTTCACACATTCCACTTAGTTGATGAGCATCATGTTTCTTTTAGCTTAATAAGTTCTCTTTTCCCCTTTTTCCCCCTTGCATTTTATGTGTGGAATAAAATGAGTCATTTGTACTGTAGTGTCTACCCCATTCTGGATTTTACATAAATTACATACCATAAAATTCACCCAGATGTTGTTTACTTGACATCTGAATTCACTTAACTAGAGCAGACAGTTGAAACACATCTTGTGGTACAAGTTTCAAAGCACAAGTAAACAGTTAAGAATGCTTGTGAAACAGCTGCTAGTTCACTGAAGGCTTTGGTGACTTGGGAACACTGAGATAACTGTTCTACTTTGTCCTTGATCTATCCTCTTAGCTTAACTGCATGTTACCCTTAAGTTGATGTATATCTGGTATTTGGAAAGCTTTGGAACTTCAACACCCACTTCTATATGACAGAGACCTTTTACGATAGCTCTATCTAAGGGGAATTCTAAGAATAACAAATTGGTGTTGATAGCATAAGAACTCTCATTTTTGTCTGGTTCTTGTGTTCTTGGAGAGAAGATTTACCCCAAGACACTCATGGCATGTCACAATTTCACCAGGACTCAGAAGTAGATAGAGAAATTTATTGGCAAAGTGGCCAAAGTAAAAGTAAGGGTGGAAAGATGGGCAAAGTGATAGTATCCCCTCAAGGGTAGAGGAGTTGAACCCGAGATCTAGGGGTTTGGGCATTTATAGGGGCTCTGGCTAAATTCCAGCTCTTGCTCCAATTAGGGATCTTTCTGGTTCCACCAAGGGGCATTGAGGGAGTGGTTTTTTCCTGGAAAGGTGTGGAGAGTTCTAGCAGCTCCTTTGATGGTTTCAGCCATTGGGCAGTACCCACAATTTTTCCTTACTGTCCACAAGGAGTTGGTGGGGGGCATGTCAAAACCTCAATGTGAACCTGGATCCTTGGGATTTACGTGGATTGCTCTCCTTCAGAGGGATCTGTTCAGCCAGAAAATTGAGTGCTGGTTATAGAGAGCTAGACTGATATTCCAGGAGAGTTGGGATTTGGAAAATTCCTTTCATACTTTCATGCATAAGGCTTATGACTTGCTTTTCTTTTTTAAAAATTCGATTGAAGGACCATTGCCTCATAATATTATCTAAACTTAAGGTGTACATTATCATTCATCAGCATCTGTATAGAATGAATTAAATTTACCACCATATTTGTCACAGACCATTGTGAAAGTTTAAGGTGTACAACATACTGATTTGATGCCCTTTTATTATAATATCATTGTCATTGTAATATCAGCTGATACCTCTATGGCATCACATAATTATCATTTCTTCTAAGTTGGAAACAACTAAGATGTAATCTTTTAACAATTTAATGTTTATAATAGTTTTCTTGTCTGTCATTTCTGTACTGTATATTAGATATCCAAGACAAATTAACTATCCACTGTTTGCAAGGACCCGTACTTTCATGCATAGCAATGGGGCTGTCAATTTGGGCTGATAGCATGGGAACAGTTTTATAGGCTTAGTCTAAGATTTCTTCATCTTACCTTTGAAGGAATCTTTGTGTCTTGTGATCAGTATTGATATCAGGGACCCATAGTGCATTCTGCTCTCCTTACAGAGACCTGGTTTGTACCCAGCTTTGCATTCAAAGAATTTGGGTTTAAAGACTCCACAAAAGCTTTCACAAAGTCCTCCCCAGATTGGTTCTCATTTCCTTCCAGATCATAGCCCTCCAGTTTTATCTTCACCTCCACCTGACAGAGCGCCTCTCTGATTTCAGTATTCCTTTGGAATTTCTTCTGGGATCTATTTCTCTTTCTTGTCTTCCAGAACAAATCTGTTCTCTAGGCTCCCTGTCTTTCTCATCTTCCAGCATCTCTGCAGTCTTTGCTTGTGTATGTACCTGGCATTTATCCTGATACTTGGCCATCTGCTCTGGCATTGCCCTGCCAATAACTTCTTTAAGCTTCTGCAGCGACTCTTTCAGAGGCATCCTCTATTCCTAGTTCACAGAGGTAAAGTTTTTGAGCAAATCTGATCAGGGCATCCTTGCTGTATGGCAGGAATGAAGTCAGATGAGCATGTACTTCAGAACAGACCTGGCTGCTCTGCTTCCAGATTTATACTTCCTTGCCCAATAGGATGCCATTAATATCCTG
>RJWH01011085.1:0-13700 GCA_004363575.1 Solenodon paradoxus | reverse complement strand
GACAAGAAAGCAAAGCCAGCGCGCGTATATACATAGAAACAAGAAATGCTCTGAGCAGCATTGCCGCCTCTGGGCACAAAGCACTGGGCCAAGGGTTCTCCACGCGGGACTCACCAGGCCCCTCCCTCCTCCCAAGCCCTGCTTTCTGCAGATGCTGATCCTCCGGCTCCTCCTCTGCCACACCCCCACCACCACCTGTCCCTGGGCCCCGTCCTCACTGGCAGTCCTACGCCCTTCTGCCAAACGACATTGATCTCCTGTCCTCTAACCATTTCCATACTGCCAGAGTTTTTGATGATGTGAACCAAGTTGGGTCTAGTCCTTGGGTCTAATCTGCCCCTGTGCTTTTGTCTAAAAGTACAAATGCATCTTGTTTCTCCCACTACAATTGATGAGTCCTCCAAGTTCCGCACAGGGAGAGATGGCACGCTCAGACAGGAGTGTCTGTCTTCCACAGCCGCGTGGCCGGCACGGGTGAGAAGCAATAGTGAGGGGCTGGACAGGGGGGCTAACTCAAGCTTAACCTCCTGCTATTGACAGGCCACCCAGGACTCGCAGGACTGGGAAGAGCTCCCAAACCCTGCAAAACCCCCACACGGACTTCCTCTTCTGTTTTTGGAAGCAAATATCCTTTCCCAAGGATCTTTCTGTGCAAAACTATGTGCAGAGGGGCCCTTATTTTCTAGTCCAGTCAAATTGAAACCTCTTTGTCTAGTGCCTAATCACATCCAGTGACCCAGAGTTGCCATATTATATCAAAAGATGTCAAAAGCTTTATACTCAAAAAACCACAGTGTGGGGGGGATTAGATCAGGAGAATTTAACTTGTTTAACTACAGTGAAGTCTGGTTAGGGACATTACAACTGTTTACCCAAGAAGTAAATATCTCTGAGCTCTGACTAGGCTGGGAGGAATGGAGGGCTTGTCTGGTGATTTTATCATCTTGCAGGAAGAAAAAGGAGAAGAGAAAGGGGAAAATAAAAGATGAGAGGTGATAATCTCTGAAGTCAAGATCACTCTTGTGTTACAGCACATGCCAGAAATAAAAGATAACCAGGCTTACAATTGCACTGAGAGATGGACCGCTAACTCAGAGGGTCGCCTGCCTGCTGCTAGTTAGTCAGGGAGGCAAGGGACAGCCTGAGGGGGACACAGAGAGATGAATGTTCCAGGCAGAGAAGAATAGGGGGCAAGGGAGGGAGGTTCCAAGAAGAGAAATGGGCAACACAGAAAAGCTGTCTTGTCTTCTCTCTTCCAGAATATATGTATTCTCAGACTCCAATCATCTTACACCCAGAGCAAAATTCAAAACCATAAAATAGAGGGATTCTCCACAGTGGCAAGATGGCAGGAGAGCGGGAAGAGCCTATCACCCAGAAAAAAAGGTAGAGGAAGAGAGGCGTGCATAGTAGGAAAATAGTTCACTTTATGATTTACTTTGATATTTTTAAAAAATAATTTACTGCTTTTGATAGATAAATTACAGCCAGTAATGCTCAACAGAATCTTCTTAGCTGATCTGGTATTACTTCAAACAAGAAATGGGTAGCAGACACCAATTGTCATCCATCCTTCCTGCTTCACAGATGAGAAAATGAAACCCCAAGGAATAAATTGACTCACCCAAGATCACACAACTGGTTCTCAATCAAGCCAGGAGAAGAGACAACATCACAGATGTTTGTGTTACAAACAAATTATTCGTGTTTCTCCATTGGGAACATCTTGCTTGAGTTCAGCCTGTGGTAGTGGCCTCAACATAACCCAGGACCACAGGCCTTCTTGACCAGGAATCTTTATTGAGAGGTATCATAATGCCATAAGGAACTCTTGGCAATTTGGTGGTGGGCAGGCTGTACTGACATATATTTAAGGAATGGGCAACCTGCACATATAGGCATATATTATTTTGTAAAGCAAAGTTACCTCAATAAATATTAAACTAAATAAACAAATAAAAAGAATGTAGACCTCTGACATCATCAGATGCCTTAGAACACGACTCACCTCTCTGAGTCTTGATTTCTTCATCTGTAAAAGGGGTCTCACCTGACATGACTTCTTCACACTGCTGTTGTGAGGAACAAATGACTCATGTAACTAAAGTGCTTCATATTTAGAGACATGCTGTCATCATCTGCATCTCCAGCATCGATTTCTGAGAACTTAAAACTGTAGAGTATTAGGGAGGGAATATATCGCTCACTTTGAGGGAGAGCAAACCCAGAGCCAGCACTGGGAGTCCCCATCTAAACCTCAGACCCCCTTCACATGTGGCATGGGTGGGATGGTGAAGAGCCTGCTGCCCTTCTCTGAATCTATCCATCTGGACATGGTGCCCTGACTAATCACTTCAAGTTTGTAGGAAAATCACAAAGCCTATGCGATTCCCTGTTAAATGGTTCCTAATAGTGGTGCTTTTACAACCTCTCCTAAGGGAGGTTGTTGTGGAGTCTTGATACCTTAGAGATCCTGTACCAGGTAGTCTACAGAAAGGGCTGGAATACCCCAGCACCATCCATGAACAGCAACTCAGACTGGATGGAGAGCTGACATTAGACTGGAACCATAAGATATAGAGAAGAAAACATCGGCCATACACTTCATGGTATCATCCTTAGAGATGCTTGGCAACTAAACTCCAACAACAAAGGAATTAAAATTAAAAATAGATGATTGGGCTTATCTTTAATGAAAAAGTGTTTTTACAGGTAAAAGAAACTATCAAGTGAATGAGAAGACACCCTACTGAATGGAAGCAGATACTTGCGTCAAGCAGAGATTAATATCCAAGAATTATAAAAACCTCATACAACTCCACAACAAATAATCCCCAGTCACAAAAAGGGCAGAGGATCTCAATAAACAATTCTCCAATGAGCATATAAAGATGGCCAACAGGCACATAGCAAAAATGTTCTTCAACACTGATTATTCAAGAAATGTAAATCAAAACCACAGTGAAAAGTCACCTCACACCAATGAGAATGGCCTTTATCAAAATGACAAGACACAAGAAGTGCTGGTGAGGGCATGGAGAGAAGGGAATTTGCATACACCGCTGTTTGGTGTGTAAGTTGCTGCAACCATTTGGAAAATACTCTGGAGATTTCTGAAAAATATGAAAGCATTAACTCAAAGGGATGTTTGCATCCCATCCCATCTCATTGCCAGTCCTTCTGCAACCTTTATTTCCCCCACCAACTAACTGAATCACAGGTTCCAAAGATTAGGACATGGACATCTGAGGGATTTGTTACCCTGCCCAACACATTACTCAGTCCTCTCCTCACCCTTCTCCCTGGAGGCTTAATAGAAGATGCTGTCTAATAAAAAACACTTATTTCTGCCTCAGATCCAGTCTCAGAATCCTTCTCAACAAAATGCTTTTGGTGGTTACCATGGACTTGGCCTAGAAACAAAATCTACACACTAACTCAAGGATACAACGCAAGGATAGGATTGTTTATGGAATACTGGTATTTGCAAGCCAACCAGTAGAAGACGGAGATACACAGACCACTGTTCTTCCATAGCTTTCTGACATCAAAGCAACTCTGCTGCAACATAAGCCTCTCCCCATCCTCCATCTGGAAATTCACTGATGGCAGAGGACATTTTTCTGGCCACTTTTTCTTCAGGATTTCCTAAGTTGTCCCGTATGGACAATTGTAGACCATGCCTCCTTCAGTCGGTTTCTGATTCCGCCCAGAGCAGCCTGGAAAGCCCTTATCCCTGACAGAGAAGGAAATGCTCATTCTCCTGAGGTGCTGTTTGGAAATCATACTGACACTGCCAGTAATGGCTGACAAACCAGTCCATAGTGTTAGAGCTGTATCTATTCTCTCACTCTTACAGGGTTAAAACCAAGTATCTTCTAAAACTGTGGGACAGTTCAAAACTCTGCCGTGCCCAGTCATGAGAAGGCAGTCAGTGTACTTGTCCAGACATTCCAAGTCCTTGGCACAGAACTGAATCCAGTGGTGAGGTGTCTATTGAAATAACAAGGAAAGCATGGCTATCTGACTTGAGGGAAGTCCTTGATCTTCTACTGACAGGATACAGAGAGCTGGGGCAAGTCACTTCAAGCCTCTGGGAGCCTTCATTTCATTGAGTCTAAAGAAGAATGTTAGGCCATATTAATTCTAGGATTTCTTAAAAGTCTTATAGCAAACAGTTTTGGCTGTCTTAGCCTGGAGTGGTTCCAAAAGGGAGTAATGAAAACAGTGGAGGACTCAGAACTGTGGGCTCTGAAAAATGACAGAGGACATGGGGGACATTCTACCAGAAAAAGAGAAGCCGGCAGGCAGGGCCTGTGCTGGTTCTCCCGGGACCAGCACTCATGTATCTAAAGGCTTAACTTTCACTGACTCTCTCAGTGTTGGCTCCCCCCAAATTATCTCCCAATATTTCCAGAGTCCCTAGGAAGTGCTACACGTGTGCACAAGACACCAGCAGTTTTCTGGTTACCTGCTATTTTATTCCCCTTGGCCTACTCCAGACCCTTTTCCAGGACAAAGGACTCTGCCACTTCTTGCCAGGTGCTGCTGTCCCTGCCTGAGGCACCCAGAGGTCAAAGGAAAAATGATAATATTCTGCAGTGTGGTGAAAGAGAACTCCTCTTTTTATTTTACTCTGAGTGAACATATTAGTCGAATCCACCTCTCCATTTTCATGTCTAAGCTTTTGCTCTCCATAGGTCTCCTAAAGAAGTGTGAAGGGGCTGAGCTGTGAGCCAAGCCATGCTCAGCACTGCTCCTGTTCTGCTGAATCAAAGCATGGTCTCCAGGCCAGGTGTTTGTGCCTGGTATCCTCCTTCAAGACAAGCTTTCCAGAAGGCGCCACAATCTTTCATGCAAATATGCTGCCCAGCCGTTCAGCAGGCCCATCCAGACATGCCTGACCAGGCCTGGGCTCTGGCAGGGACTCCCTACACACTTCATCTTGCCAGCCTGTCACATGAGATAAGCACGGCGCTTCTGCTTCCCAGTCTCAAGAAAACTACTAAATGGAAATAACAGAGAGATTTTTTTCCTTCTATGTTGAGTCAAAAAATCTAACGGATCTGCCTGCGGATGTACGGGAATTTCTCAGGTGGTCATGAGCAGCCTGTAATGTAAACTGCCCAACGATGTCCCGGTACAAATGGCATTCAGAAGCTATCCCAAGCGTCAGATATTCCACCTTAGAAATCTATACACTTGCTGTCTTTCCCTGGACATTGCTTGCTGGAAAAGCACCCCCAGAATTGCCACATCAGAGTAACAAGGGCTTAGCAACTGGCTTCATTACCTGGGGAAAAATAACCACTTGAATTCCTCTTCAAATTCTGATTTTCTAGGCAGAGACTCTTTTGAATGCAAATGGAAGAATGTGGTACAGTAGCCAGGACTTTCTGCAACTTTGCAAGGGTGTTACCATGTGATTGGGACCAAGGAAGACTCATTGATTGTCATCACACATTGGGGGACTAAGTCTTTTCCAGGAGAAGAGCTAATGCCGGCAGCAGGTTAGCTGCCCTCAGATGTACCAGGGGCTGCAGGAAGCAGGAGTACATTCATGGCTTCATCTGAGGATAGTAAAAATGAACACCAGGCTCAAATCAAGACTTGAGATTGAGGAGCAGTCTTCACACACTAGCTATGAGACTTCGGACACGTCATGGAAGTGTCCAAGTGTCCATTTCCTCAACTGTAAAAGGATCTAATAACACACCATCATCGGTTGTTACGATGAATTAAAATAACTAAGTGAGAGTACACTGTGAACTGTAATTGGCACTAGTGAGTAAGCTCTTCAGTGCATTTCAATGGGCCCCTACAACCAGGGGCCAGATCCCTACCTGGCAGGCAATGCCAGTGTTCAGCAAACAGCCTTTGAATAAACTTGATGCTTCTCCTCTGGAAACATCTCCAGAAGGCAATCTATCTGTTAAAGGTGCTAAGGAAGCTAAATCTGTCTTCAACTTAGGTCTATCTCACAACCAGAGTGGTCTACCAGGCGACATCAGAAGCAAGAGCTCCCTTCCAGAGAGATGTTCAACCCCAGAAGACTTGATGGAAGTCACAGTTATTCTAGAATGAACTCTCCCCATAGAAAGTGGAAAGTAGAGAGTCAATGGCAAAACCACGAAGTGGTAGATAATTCCCTAATACCCATCTTGCTTAACAGCCTGGAGCTGCCTTGCACACCAGTGTCTCAGCATGAACAATTCAAGCTCAAGCCATGATCACAAATCACTCCATGCCCAGTATGGGGCGCTCACAAGGACTACAAATGGGAAAGTGCTAATGCCAAGGGTTTATGAAAACCAGGTCCTCTCCTAGACCTCCAAATCCTATATGCTACAGTGTAGTAAACATTCACTTACGCTTCTGCAGCAGACAAGCAGATTGCCTCATTGGTTCAACCTGCACTGACAGAGAACCTCATCTATGTCAGGCACTGCCTAGGGTGAGGAGGTGAAAGAGGATGATGAGTTGGGGGGTGGGGGACACAGCAGGAACAGGACACATCATGCAACAAAACAGATTTGCTCTGTGTTGGGGAGCATGCACATCCATCAGTGAGATGGACGGAATTAATAGCCAAACAAATAAATGTATAAATTGTGGTAAGTGCTATGATGGAAAAGTAAAAGGGATATTGGGGGATTATAATGGGGCCACAGATAAAACAGGAGACAGAAGCCAAAGCTTCTCTGAAGAAGAAATATTTGAATGGAGGCCCAAAGGCTGAATCCATTAAACCAGCTGAAGTGCAGAATTCTTCGGAAAGGCGGGAACAGCATTTGTAAAAACCTGAGGCAGAACATGACGGACAACATCCCAAAAGCTAAAAGAAGCTGTGTGTGACTGGAAATGTCGAGCAAGTCGGGCAGAAGTACATGTGAAATATCTTGTCTATCTTGTCCCAAATGCAAGGAATATCAGCAAAAGGCTGTCAGCAAGAGCTAATATCAGAGCTGTCACTTCAGAAAGATCACCCCCGAAGGCAGTGTCTTGCACAAAAGCAGGTGGTGGTACAGAGGTTATAACAAATATGGACTTTCTGTGAGCTTTCCCCCAAAGAAGAGGAAAAAGAGTAAGGGAAAACACAACTCTGTATGTACAACAATAAACTAAAGTCTTACAGTGTCTGAAGACATCAGTTAAACTCAGAAGATAGATCTTAAGCCCAGATCCTTCACATAGCCTTATGCTACTGCTTAAAGAAAACATATCTATCTATCTATAGAAGGAAATATACCAATATACTAACAGTAGTTATCTTGAATTAGGGATACTTTTTGCTTCCATCTTTGCGTTTCTGTTTTCCAAGGTTTATTGCAGTTATTTATGTGTTTCTTCTGTAATTAGGGAACACATACATACATAAAAAATGTTAATTAATAATATCGACTTCTCATTTCCCGGAAATTTTTAGAGCCTTTTCTCCAGGGAAGATTTTCTTTAAAAAGGAAAGGTGCAGGTAGGAATAAAGGTGAGTAGGCAGGCAGGAAGAGAGAGGACAAAGAAGCATTTTTGTTTATTTTATTTAGTTGTTTCTCTTGGTTGTTTCCTCCAGCCATAGAACATAAACCTGGGTCCTTGGGATGTATATGTGTTACATCTGGTGGCCTCATCCCTTAGGCCACCAGGTAGGCCAATTCCAGGAAAGATTTAAAGGTGCCCAGTGGGATTCCATTTCCCCTTGTGGTCATCATCCTTCCTGTAGAATAGAGAAAGACAATCAGAAATAGCAGTATCAAATTCTCACTCTCAGAAAAGTCCCCTATCCTTAGATCAAAAGCACGCACCTATCATTGGTTTCTTCAATCGTGCTGGTGATACTTACAGCTCTTGTCTCATCCCCTGAACATCACCTCCTGTGCACCCACTCAGAGTCACTCTCCTGAGAACCATATCACCAGGGCCATGGCTCCAGAGCTGCTCCAACTGGACCAGACACATCTGACTTGAATCCAAGTGGATTCTCTCTTCGGAAATGTGGTATTGAGACAATGAGACTACGTGCGGAAAGATAATGGTCTTAGGCAAAAATGTGGCCATGGGAGCCCTGCTGATGCCAGTCAAAGCCACAGAGATACAAGATCTAAGAATCTCCCCAGCGAACTCCTGAGAGGAGGAACAAAACAGAGAGAGGCAGGTCAAAGGAGACGCTTCCCTCCTGTCGCCCACCTCATTTACCAGATGACACTTCTGTTCTTGGATGCCAAGGAGCTGAGCTGCTGTGTCCTTACAATGAATCCTCTTTAGTAAAATTTGAGGGATTTCTCTTCCTTATGACGAAAGTGCTTCAACTAAGAATTTTCCTCATGTTCAGCTAACTGTCCAACTGACTGTTTGGCCAGCAGCAGATTATTTACCCTGACTATCAAGCCTCAGGAGTTGCCCGAGGAAACTTTGGGCATGGGTCTCTTCCCTTCCACGGGGTTCCTCAACCACAGGCCCCACCACCCAGCTAGGCTGGCCAGGCTCCCCAATGGGCACAGAGTCTGCACCCTGCACAAGTCGAACTAACCAAGAGAGGGTTGAAGCTCCCCTCACAGGCCATCCTACAACTTCATTTAGAAGCACCGTGTCCTGTGACCTCATGAACTTCCCCAAGGTAGAGTTTTGCCCCTGGGGGAGAAGCTCCCACAGGAGGCCCAGGGGCCTTGCAGCCATGCCTCAAGCCAGAGGACAGAGGGAGTCTGACAACTCTAAGGTAAAGCTTCTTTTTATTAAGACAACACAGCAAACTTTTTTTAACCACAGCTGACATCACTCTAATAAATCACCATCGTGTCTTGTGGGATAGAAAAAGCCAAAACACTGTCACATTTGATTTTGCTGGCTACTCGCATCTTGAGAACAAACCATGTGTTTTTAATCAACAACACTTTGTTTTGCATTTCTCAGACCCCAATACTCTTTAAATAGTTGCTTTTACCAGAGGGCTATTTTAAACCCAGGCCAGCTTCTTCACAGAGCATATTAAGAAACAGAACACCACATTACCGGTTCCCTAAGCTTATCTGGGGCACTTTCTCTTCTGGTTATGGATTAAGGGGTCCTATCTGTCTGTTTCACAGGGGCTTTCCTCGTCTCTCTTTGGGAATTTAATTAGACATCTTCCCAGAAAGCTGGGGTTTTCTAGTTTCTCTAACAGGCAACTCTACTTGGTTGTGGGAAAAGGACAAATTCCCAGCCAAAGGAAACAGAGAAAAATCATATCTGAGACTAAGATTCCAAAGGAAGTGGCAGAGGAGGGGGACTATTGGAGGGAAAAGGAGCAATAAAACAAGATTTCCGAAACAGCACATGTCGATTTCTGTGTGCAAACAGGCCCAGGACTTCTTGGAGGCAGATAAGCTCAGATGAGCCCACTGATGTGTGCATGGGGTCATCCTTTGATTTTCTGGCACCTCAAGGCAAGGATAAGCCATGTGCAGAACTCTTTCCCTAAAAGGAGTGACATCTCTGACTGCCTGCAGGCCAGGATCCCGAGAGGGATTGGCAGCTGAGCTCCTCTTGATCTGACATTCACCTCCAGCAGCACCTGGATTTCAAAGACGAAAAGAGGAGCTCAGAGAGAAGGTCCTACCTTGAGAAACATTCTCCACTGTTTGCTAAATGGTTAACTTAAATTCAGTTAGTTGGACAGTCCAACCAAAAACTCAGACGTGGCAACCACATGATTCATCTGTCAACTACCATTCCTCAGCCGCATGGCAAAATTGTTTTCCTTGAGTGACTAGTAAAATCCTCCAACACGGGTCAGGTCAAGTCTTTCTTCTTCATGGGAGTCCTAACTGTTCATCCTTGGCTGATCAGTTCATGCCGGTCACAGAGAGTAGCCCCAGGCCATCATGTGTCAGGCTCATCCCTTCCTGCATCGGAAGGAATAGTCTAACCACAGAGGACACTCAGTTCAAGTCTACTTTCCATGAAGAGTCTTCATCAGGTATATTTTCTGGTTATTCCTTCTTCTATTTAGTCCACAAACTCATGAAATATGATATAAGCATGATACTGCTCCATGGAAAATTCGCTCTGTCAATGTCCTCTGCAAAAGTGTCTACTGAAAACACCTTTGCACCTGTGCTGGGAGAAGGTACATAAACATGCACATATATGCCCAGTCTGAGGAGGCAAAAATTCTTTCAGGCTGAATGTCATCTGGGAGACCCTCTCCCGTTTTACTCAAAAATCCTATGTTCCACAGTCAATCCTGTCACCCTTTCACACATGTCCCCTATTTCAAGAGCCAGGTAAGGATGCTGGGGTGACTACTCAAGAATCCAGACTAAGGTGTGCTTGTCCAGTTGAATAAATATAGATATTTAAATTCATTATAGATATTTAAATTCATGGCCCAGCCCTTAATGTTCAAATGTGGCAAGGGCATTCATTAATTTTTATCTTCACAGAATTAACTAGGAAACCTGGAGAGAGTGAAATATTGAAAACACATCTTCTGGTTGCTATTTATATATGTATTCAAGACTGGATTCAGAAGCGTGTGTGTGTGCATGCATGCATACGTACATATGTTGGGAGATTGCAGATTTCAGGACTGGTACCTGCAGGACACCCTCTGTTCCCTCCACCTGCTTCCCAGCTCTCCCATCCATCAGAAGCGTGCACGGCTGGGTGCACTGAGGAATAAGGGTTAGCAAAGGACAGAGCCTGACTGTCCTCGAAGTGTGGTCCACGTGTCAGGCACTGGCATGCCCACTAGTAATGTACAGATTCTGATGCCCCACACTACAGACTCAGAATCTGAATTTTAATAAAACCCCAGGTGATCTGAATGAGCATTAGTTTGAACAGTACTAGTATTTCTTCACATTAGAATCACCTAGAGAGGTTTTATAAAACTGTTAATGCTAAGGTTTAACTCTAGACCAATCAAATCAGAATTTCTAAAAGTGGGCCCAGGCCTTGGAACTATAACAATTATGACTCATTTTCAATGTCCAGCCAAGGGTGGACTACTGGTCTCCAAGAGCACTGATATATTGAGCATCTTCTATGTTCTGACGTGATTAGGAGTTTACAGAGGCCCCTTTATCCTCACCAGTCCTGAAAGGTGAGGCACTGCCCTCCCCCACGTCAGCTGTGTCACATCCCATAGGCCAGCCTGAGGTGCAGGCACCTCCTTTCAGCCTGTCAACTGCATCAGTATCCCCACATCTGAAGATCGCTGATGAGCAGCAAAAACAGTCATGATGCTCCAGGAAGGGCAGGCTCACAGAATACAATGCCCCTCTTACAAACAAGCAAAACAAACTGGAATGGAAAGAGCCCAGATTTGTGAATGAGAGACCTACAGGTCACACTGGCCATGCCCTCCCTGGAAAGGCCAGGTGAAAAGGCCCGCAGACTAAGAGTCCCACCACCCAGAGGGAGGGAGCTTCCAGCAGCTCCTGCCTCATCACATCCAGAAAAGCCAGGCCAGCTGGGTGAAGGATTTCAGTGGGGTTTATGGGACACACATGAACAAAACATGCTTATTAGTAAATATTAATTATAGGGAGCAGGTGCCCCAGGGGGGAGCAGGTAACATAGGACCCCATTTTCTTAGGCCTCCGTGAGAAAAGCCCCTTTGAAATTAAAAGATCCCTGCTGTCAACACAAGTGTTTAAAGAAACGCAGTTTTTGTAATACAAGCAGTAACTATAATGCCTGTTGTTAATTGAAGGCTTCATAATTTACAGGATCTTTCTCCTGTATTAATACATTTAATCCTCACAACAAGCCTGTGAGGCAAGTATTTTCCCTTATCCCATTTTATAGATGAGGAAACAAGCTCCAGGGGTAAGAAGTGCTAGGCCCAAATGCACACAGCTAGTAACTGAATCATAGACTGGGATTTGAACTCAGACCCCTGGATGCGAGACCAGTGCTCTGTGCTCCACCCCACAACCCTCACACCACTGCCTTCAAACACACTACTTTGATCAAAATTCTACTGCCACCAGAAAATTTGTCTTCTTTCACTACTGGAATCCCTTTTGCTAGTCACCAGAGGTTTGGAGTCCACGTGTAAACTCTATGGAGACGTTCTGTGGTTCCCCAGATGGGCACCTCTCTGAGACTTCAGGAGCTTGTCAGCTCAGAGGAGACCAAAGACAGGTAAAACTCAAGGAGCTGACATAGAAACACGCTTACACACGCTGTATGCTATAGCAGGACATTTTCAAAATAATATTTTAAGTCGTCCCAAAATTCTGGGTGGATGTCGTGAGCAAAAGGGATCAAGAACACTTCAGACATGGCTACCACGCTATAACCATCATCACCAACTTGCAGAAGATTAAGGAATCTGGAAACAAATTAGTCTGGTGTAGACAGTGACTTACAGAGACGTCTCCGAGAGGAGTCAGAAAAGCCAGCAACTTCAAATCCTGTTAAGTTTCTTAATCAAGTTACATTATTATTTGAAATTGGCAGAACACCAACGGATTGAGTCCAAAGGCATAATATGACTTTTTTTCAGGTTTTCTTTTTTAAGGGCATTAAGGTTTGAGTTCCTTTTTAACTTCTTCTGGAGGGTTGTTTTTTTGTTGTTGTTGTTGTTTTTTTTAAGCAATATGTTGCTTTCTTTTTTCAAATCTGTTTCCATCCAGCATGTGTAAAATGGAGCTAGTTCCAGGGAGCCTCACACCCCCTTTTCCTCATGCCCCTAGAAGAGCTTCCTCCTTGATTAAAATGGCCAGCTCCATAGCCACAAGAAACATTAATTTTGTGCAAACAGCTCTCTCCTGCCTGGTTCTCTCTGACAACTCAGCAACCCCCTTTTAGAGAAACAAAGTAGGAAGGACCTGTACCACGGGAATCACCAAGATTAGGGTGAACTTTCCCTTCTAAAGACAGCCTCCAATCTAAGGCCCCTCAGGAGGCTTTATTCACAAGGCCAGGCCTCACAACTCTAGGCCTACCTGCCTGCCTGCCTGCCTTCTGTATTCCCCTTGGCCTTCCAGGATGCCCCCACTCCCCCATCCCCACTGGCTGATTCTCCCGGCCCCTCCAAGGCCACCTCTCCTTCTCGGGGCACCCCCAGTGAGACCTTCAGAGCCCTGAGAGTGTGCACACTCCTGCACCTCCCCTCCCACAGGCCCTGAGAAATCCCAGAGATCAAAGAGCTCAGCAACAGGGCCAGGTGTCCATCCTCCTCCACAGGCCACAACTAATCAACCCGCCTGACTCACAAGAAGATCAAACCCGGCCCCCTGCCAGCTGTTGGTTAAAGCTGGCCTTCAAGTTGCCCTCATTAAATTTCCTCCCCTTCTTTCTCTCCCTGCTGACTCCTGTCCCATGACCATCTATCTCTTGGAAATCTTTTGGATCTTTCTTTCCTGGTTCTTATTCTCTCTCTTTTATTCTACCTGCCTATCAACTTCTGTTACCATCCCCCCATTTTCTTGCTTAGCCAGGTCTCTCTCTTGCTCCTTCAAGCCTCTTCCATGTCCCTGGCACTCTTGCTTTCTTCTCTGTTCAACTTGTTTGAAAAACCACAGTCCCCGTGCCTGGACTCTCTCTCCTGAGGCCTCCAAATCAACCTCTGAAAATTCCAAAAGAAAGTTGTCTGGGGGTCTGTGTCAAGTCTCTGGGCTGTCAAAGAGTGGTGTTCCCCAGTTCTCCAGGCCAAGGATAATTTCACCAAACTGAATCCTCACCTGATGCTGTTTGTAGTAGACACAGGCTTCTCC